>VURO01007311.1:6224-23936 GCA_015108175.1 Pelvicachromis taeniatus
GTACCCTTTACCAGTATTTAACCACACTAAACTCTATATGAAAATTAAAAAAAAAAAAAAAGGCTATTCAGTGCTTACATCTAGTGACGGCAACAGGAAATAGGGGGAAAAACATTATATCCTTTCACCATGTAATTCAAGTGGTCTGAATTGAAGTTAGCCAATCACAAGTCCCTCCACAGTGCTTTACAGGCGACTCTTGTACCTGTCTGCTGATCTCCTCCATATACAATGTTTTAATCAAAATTTCCAAATTTGGATCCATCACCTGTTGTCATCAGTTTCCCTTTGTGGCGAGGCGTGGTCTGCGGAGCCGCTGGAGGGGAGGTGGACGATTCTGAGCGGCATCCACAATCACGCCTCGCCAGCTTTAAAGTCTTGTTTGTTGTTGTTGGAGTGTGTGGCTGTGAGCTGAAGAGCTACAGCCAGTGTCTAAACAAGCAACGTGAGTAAATAACGTGGTTTAACCCTCAAAAGCCTAACCTTTGCTGGTATCACACTGGCATCTGTAACTCCCGTAACTCCTGAACAATTTGCTCAATTGAAAGAATTCCAGCATTTCCTAAAAGCAGCATTTTTCAGTGATATTAGGGTCATTACGGTAATCCCAGGCAAGGTGTTGCAGCAGCCCAAGACGAAGGTTGGTTGAGAGAAGAGAGAGACCCTAATATCACTGAAAAAGCACAGAGTTGATGCTTTCAGATGAACTCGCTGAGCTCACATCAGTTTAAATGGGTTAAGAATGGCTTGTTGACAGCCACCCTTCCACTGAGACCATTTTTGACGAGGCTTTAGTGAACAGAAGATTGAACCTAAAGGGCAACCTGCATCCCTCAGGCTCTTTGCTCTTAGTCCTGTTTCTTATGCACATGGCTTTCAGATACTTTTCATCTGCTGTAGATCCAGTTTCCTCAGTTTTATAAGGGCACCACATACCATGCCGAGAGTTCAGCTAATAGCTGTTTGGGAATCACTTTGTTGGTGAAAAAATATTATTTTATGCAAAGGATGCGTTTTATATGTATACACAAAACTTTAGTGAAAAAGCAGCTATTGGCCAAAGAAAAAACTTTGAAAGACCTTCAGAAAGCATCGAGAACTGTTGCTCAAGACCACTTTAAAAAATGACAAGGAGCTCAAAACCCTGACACAACACAGTGTAAAGTGTGGTGAACCTCAGCTATATGCTTGCGACAAAGGGGTTCAACCGCCATCTTTAGTGCTACAGAATGCTTGACATATCTCCACCTTAAAAAGTTGCTTCCCTCCTACAGTTTTCCTATTCTCTGTTATAACCTCCTTCCAAAATATGAGCACAGGCTAGAGATAAGCCAGGGCTGACTTTGGCTTCGTAGGGAATTCAAACCCATTGCACCAACACTGGACGTTTTTGCTCTTAAGACTACTTACCTTTTCTGGTCAGAAAATGCACGATTAGCCAAATTCTCTTGTGGGTGCTAGATTTTCTAAAGCTTAACAAACAGTATTTGCAGATATTCCCTTTCATAGCTCTTCACTTACAATGCTGCAAGGTTGATGTTCCATGTTGTCCACCCCACCTGAAAAAGCCACAGCCAACCAACAAGGTTCACTGACATTGCTGCTTATATTTTGTATACCTAGCCTTTTATTCTATAGCGCAATTATAATATGATAGAATACGATGAATTAGGTGTATTAAAACTTTATGCAGTCGGATATCAGGCAATCAGTGATGTATTTGCTGCACAGTGGTTTTTATTCATCTTGTAATATTCGCCACATTAAAGGAAACAGGAAAAGCAGGGTTTGCTACGTGCCTGTTTTTATCCTGTTTCCTGTAAATGTGATCAATCTCCCCAGAGTGTACTAAATCACTGATTTGAATCAGTTTACTGGGCTTACTGTGAAAGTTATAGCAAAATCAATAAAAACAGCTGGAATCTGGCCACAGATGAGAGGGAATCACTGTGGAATAAATGCAGACACTTCAGAAAAGACATCATGCGCATTACAGATTTTATAAAAAGACCTTGAGAAGTTTGTGCAAGTTTACGCAGGTCAGTTTGTGTTTAGTTGCATTCACGTGGGTCACGTTAGTATCCTGTGTCCAGGATACTGAAGCCAAATCAGCATTTATGAAAATTTTCTATCCACAGATCTTTCTCTTTCTCCTGTTCCCACAGGCATCGACCCCGTACAGCCTGGAGTCCGAGTCTCTGAGGATGGACTGCATCATGTCAGGAGGGGCGTCCCCCACTCTGGCCATCAATGCTGTAACCAACAAGGTAGGACACCAGCTGTTCATCAGCTGTTTCAGTACAAAACAGAGGAACGCTGCAGGCCTTTATATGACCGGGCACGTGGCTTGGTTGGTTTGGTATTTGGTGACTCTCCTTTTAGAAAGAGCTTTTCTTCCATTTTGGCAAATTCAGCAAATTCAAATAGGGATCCAGAGCAAGCAGATCCAACATTTTAACAAAGAAACAGCAAACAGTCAGAAAGAGAAGAAAAATCAGTGTGCTTCATTGTTTGTCACTGTTCATTTTGACATGAGTTCATGAGGCGTGGTTCTTTTGTTATAGCAATATTATCTGCAACCTATTATCAAACATGTCAGAATTGTTTTACAAGGTCACTGGATAACTGTGAGGTTGAAATGTATGCGGTGGTGGTGGTGGGGGGGGCGTGGGTCAGAGGAGATTCATTAGTAGAAGGTAGGAATCTCTGGATTGGGATTCATTTAAATGCAGTCAGCGTCACTGACGATGACCTTATATGCTTCAGAAGCGACAGATGTTCCATTCAGAGCTTTTAAACACTGTAGTAAAAATCTTCAGAATGATCATACTTAGCTGGCATTTATATGAGTGAATATTGATTTCTTAGTTATGTGCAATGATTAGTCATTTGTACTTGCTGGTGAGGAAAATGTGTCAAACTTTGTCACAACATATTTATAGTAAGACATATCTGCAGCAGAAGAAGTGTCTGTTTTTCTTTTTCACCTCTTCTTTAGAGGCTGGGGCGCCTTCAGAAGAAGTCTGAAGTCGCTTCTAGCAGAAAGCCTTATGCAACACAAGCACACACAAGCATTCTGCGTTAAACACTAAACTGCGCGTGATCGTCTATTATGCGAGGGGTCAGAGATTAAGCAGAGACAGGGACCTCTGACACCTATCTGATCTGACACACACGTCCACACAAACGCGGTAATTATGCGCAGTAGGTGATCCTTTCCGTCCTGTCCCCAACCAAACAGAAAAATTGTCCCACAGCAACTGACATTACTGTGTTTGTTCTGGATGTGATGTGAAGGTCTGGACAGCACGTTACAGTTTTCCATTCTGCACTTTTAACAGACCCTGACTCATTCTTACCAGAATTTGTCAATATGAGACACGAGGATGAGAATTTCAGCACTTTTTTTCTTATCTGCGTTGTAGCCAAGTACTCATGCAATTTTAATTATTATTATCTGGAATTCTGTCCTTTTTTTGCTCCGAGACACGGTAAACAACACAGTGCAGTGGGTTAACTTGCCTACTTGAAAACGTAGATACCGCGGATCCTTCACGGGTTCCACCATCATTCTTATAACAAAGCCATTTATAACGTTATTAATCAACACCGCAAAAGGTATTGTAGTTTCATTAGATAATCGCTAAGACAAAACAAGGACAGAGCTTTACAAGCAGCCAACTTGGTGCTGATCATCATGCGATTATTGTTTGGCGTGCCACTCGTGCAGCAGGTGGAGAAACAAAAGGATTTTCATTTGATTTCTTTAAACGTGTCAGGTTGCACTCAATCCGCGCTACGCCAGGAACGACTAAAACTTGACTCGTCTCAGACATCACTATACATTTTGAAACAATGATTCAGAGCAAGGAGACCTTGATGATAATGATGCCGATGCCGGCGTCAATGACATCCGCCCACATCCGCACAGGTGGCGTCCTGCAGGCACAGCAGTGCGTCAGAGCTTCTTCTGTAACACGTTTGCTCTCGCCGATATTCTGTGTGCATTGGAGAAAGTGTGCAATACTGAAGGAAGGCGTTCCTATAATTACTGGGAATTTAGGATAGCGGGCGGGGTGGGGGGGGTCAGTGATCATTGCACTGAGTTACTGTAATGTTTGCATAATGAAATAACAAATCTAATATATTCTGTCATGATCACTGTTCGGTTCTTTTCTTCTGCGTGGATTTCAACCTAAAGCACCTCATTAAACATTAAAAAAAAAATCCTTGTTGCTTTATTTCCACAGCCAGGAATGTTAAACTTTCACCCGATGCCGATATTACCCAAACTATTCAAACAGAAACGGTTCAGGATTAACACTTAAACCCATGACTCAATAACACTTCTCTATCCTTTATCCTTTTTTTTTTTTTTTGCCACTACAAGATGTTCTGCAGTGTAGAGCACTGCCCCAGAGAGCCTTTAATGTTGTCTCACCCGAAGGCTGTATTTTCGCATTTGTCTATACAATTAAATGTTGCCTGGAGGTAATGTTGGCGCTGCGCTTCACAAGTCCTGACAGTCAAATAAAACAAGAGAAACATGATTCAAAGTAATCCTGAGGCATTGCTCTTGAACGCTTTGTGATCTGCCACAATAAGATATACGGCGTAGTTATTTCGAAGCGCAACTCGGTGTCTTTATCTAATCAGAATCAACAAGTTCAAGAAGTCAAAAACAAAATCACAAGCTCTGGGTCAGTGACTCTTTTTTTTTTCCTTCTTTTTTTTAACACAGCAAAAGGACGAGTTTACATAGACCAGAACTAATATTTCCACATTTTCCTCATAACTTGTTCCATCAGTTAATGGTGCATGGGTAACTCCTTGAGTAGCTCACGTCAGTCTGGATATGAATTGGCGCGTGAACAAAAATGAGGCAGTGTAACAAAATAGGCTACAAGGAACAATAAAGTCATGAATCACTGGCTTTGAAGGAGTTTATATGGTGCGTTGGCTCAAATTGTTGGCCCCGTATAAAAGCCTTTATTGCCATATTAACATCAACACTGTGTGTGTGTGTGTGTGTGTGTGTGTGTAGGTAGCGCTGTACAACCATGAGGCAGAAGGCAGCGAGAGTCCTGGGAGTCTGGGCGGCAGCCTTAGCAACAGCCTTTCAGAGCAAAGTTTGGCGTCCGTCAACCTCAACAACCGGAGCACCGCGGTCAGCAGTGGCAGCAACGTGCACGGCTACACACCAGTAAGGCTTTTTTGTGTGTGTGTGTGTGTGGGGGGGGGGGGTGTTGTTGTTGTTTAGGGTGATCGCTTGAAGATTTTACGTTTCTCGTGACAATTTTCCACTCAGACTTCAAGCACACTGCCACAGTGTCTGGTCTTTCATTCACAGCTGACAAATTTTAAACAGCATTAAAACTATTTTTACGTGTTCTGTTTGTTTTTTTGTTTGTTTTTTTTCCCTGGATTCACTCGAAATAATCTGGATGATTCAGACACCGGTCGAGACACCAGATCAGTACAGAAGGTGTCTGCTGCACCCTTAGCAGACTGAGGAGGTGGGAACCAGCTAACAACATGTACGCTGGATCTACAGTACACCGCTCACACTCATTTCGTGTTTGATGCTCAGATTTTGCAGCCAAATATATTTTCACTCGTCTTTAGCAGAGCACATTCACAGTGCGTAGAAGCAAAGTAAAGACACTTTTTTGTTTTTAATTAGGCCTAATTGTGGTCACCTATTTAAAAAAAAATCAAGGAGAAAGGGATTATCTCTCTACTGTAGTGCTACTTTAACATGCATAGAAAGAATCAAATGGGCAACTTCAGTCGTCACTTCTTATGTGGAGAATTTATTAGTGCTCAGACAAGTGAAGCTGACCCAATCCAAAGAGACTTTTATCTTTCCTTCCTTCCAGAGGTATGCAGAGAAATGCAATTCAGAGTGCAGATTGATTGAAAACTCAGTTGCTTGTTGTTGAACATTGCATTCATATGCACTGATTATTTAGCTCGTGAATTGAATTTTGTTTTGCCGCAGACTATCAATACTCTTTGCAGCCGCTCGCGCCCCTCAGGGCCGAACTCCACCAAATAAATTCCAAACCTGTGGGAAATGCTTTGATAGAAGCTTGCTTCTGTCATGCAAAAGCAAAACAAAACGGCAAGAAGCAAGTTTATCTTTGTTGGTTTTGACCATTCCTCTGTGTGTGTGTGCGCGTGTGTCTTTTTTGAAGATTACTTAGGCTCTGAAATCTGTTCACCTCAACCCTTTTTCGACTTCAGACATTTTTGTAAAGCGCCAACACGACAATCCTACATTCACACCCACTTAACGCTGTGATTGGCCAGCTGTGTGGAGGTGAGAAAGGAGCGAAGGACTATACTTCCCTCTGTAGCTGTTTTTTCCCCTGGTGGTTATGTAACTTAGTACTGAGCAAAGAGTCTCGAGCCGCCCCTCATTTCTTTATGTTGTGATTTTAAAAAGCCAGACTTTGTTGTAATTTTTCAAGTGCTCTTGAACAACAGTTCTCTGAAGGTCTTTCAGGGTTGTTTTTGGACATTGGCTGCTTTTCCCCTCATTTTCAGTCCAGTCCTCGTCCCTGACCACGTTCAGACAAATGTTTTTTTGTCTTTGTTTTGTTTAATAAGCCACTATACACTGAGTAGCTACCATACCCCACTAAGTGTGTTATTTCAGCAGGTCCCACACACTGTATACAGAGAGGACACAGTGATGCAGTCCCACGTTGTCTGCTGTTATGGTTCCTACAAACTTGGATAATGCAAAGTAGCAAATAGCTGTATCAGGACACTGTTTGAATTATTCCTTGTGCCTTAAAACAAGGTCCTTTGGCTATTTAACTGAGTAGTCTTAAATAGTGTGACTTGCATGATAATGAGCTGTTTGTTTATGACAGAGGGACTACATTAGGAAACCAATATGTCAGAACATAAACTGACCCACGATGAGCTATTGAGATTCAAAGCAACATATTAATATAGGGATTTTGGCCCGATTAGGAGTGACCTGATGTCTGAATAACTGAAGCAGCTCCCGTTAGCTTTCCTTTTTAGTCAAATCAAGTGGCTTTATTGTCATTCCAACCATGTGCAGTGGTACAGTACATTCCTCCAAGACCATGGTGCTACATATAGCATATAACAGACAACCAACACAGGACTACATAAAGTGCAAGTGTGCAAAAGTTGCAAAAATATCATATAAAGTTAAAAACTTGGATTTGTACACAGAATGGGGCGGTTCCCTTACACATTCCCTGCTGTGTCGACTGTCATTCATATTTTCCCCTATGTATATTCTTGCTCCCAGTGGATACACCCTTGGGACCATGCAAGTGTGCCTTTTGTAATATTTCTATTCAGTCCATTTTATTCTCTAAGTCATTTTAGTAGTGTAGCTACAAGAGCGTTTTCCCCCACTGCGATCGCTAAAGTTCCTTTCGGTCAGATATAAATATGGGAACTTGGCAGACCTGCATTGTGTTTCATGTATTTGTGATCGTTTTTGCGCCTGTGTCCCTCTAAACCAAATGTAATACAGTTTTAAAGGCCAGTCTCTGTTCAAAAACAAAATTACAGGATGGCTGAAAAATCCCAACTCTTCATTATCTCTCCCTTGTAACAGCTGCTCACCTTTTTACCATCAATCACTTTTCCCTGCTCACCTCCCACCTGCATTAGCAAAGGTCAGTGCAATCTCATCTCGTTAACCTCTCATTTCTAGAGGCCATCTTTTGTTTTCTTCCTTCCTGCATCGGCTCCTCCACCTTTCGCCCTCCTCTTCCATCGTTTCAGACCTCATCTGCGGTCTAGTCCGGTGGGATCGGGTTTAGTTCTGACTCATTACCTGAAGCAGGTGATAGCCCCCCCCCCCATCCCCATCCCCTTGACTGACGGTGATTACTGGTGGCATTGCTGGCAGAGATCTCAGACAACGAGAGAGTTTATGGAAAGGCTGGCATTATTGGGGTGGAGGTAGATGTGTGGGAGATGTGTCGTCGTAAGTTGGCTTATATTGGCAGAGACACACTGATCACAGCAAATTGCTTGAGTTCTCCGGGTGGATGGTGAGGAAGATGACAGCTTGGATGAAATGAGGGTGGATGAAGACCGGCTGCATTCACAATATGAGGCAGATATTTGAAGCTCCGTATTTTGTTTTTGCTTTTATGTGAAAAGAAATGAGAGGCAGCAGCGATTCCATTTTAATTGTGTGAAATTGAATTTGGTATGATCATCACTCTGAATGGCTGAATTATTAAATGATTTCTGACAGTAATTTATATAAAAAAATAAGTGTCCACGGCTCGGCTGAAGTTTTAATTTAATTCATTTAAATTAAATCTTATTATTATTGAATTTTGCTTTTCTGTCTGCCAATTGAAATTCAGGTGCGTTCGTTTAGGTTCAGCTTGTAGAGACAAAGAAGCCAAGAGGTTTGTTTCTAATGCATTTTGACTTAAAGGGAGAAGTCCTCTCCACTTGATGCCTGTGCTCGGAAGCTGGATTTGGGATTATGCAGGTAACTTCAAGGTTAACCGTGTGTTTGCAGTATTACAAAGTCCATTCACTTCTTACTTCTACTTACTTGTTATTGTAGCCACGGTAACCTATGCTGCAGAGCCGATCTGCTCTGAAGCAGGTTATGTTCCAGGTTGTCGATCAGCAGGTATGAGATCACCGCTTACCGACCAATCAGTTATCTGGGAAATAGAGTTCCATTTGTGGAAAAGTCCTTGGACCTTTGTGCGTGGCGTGCAGAAAGTTTTTTCTAAAGGTTTTAATTTACACTCTTGCTGTTTCCCTGAAAGGCATCAGTAAGACTTTGATTCTTAGACACAACTTTACTTTTCCCTGATTACTTTTTTAAACAGTGATTTTATTGTTTTGTAGCCTATAGTATATGATCCCAAAACAGGGGATCTATTCATACATGTGGACCTTAGATCAAATTCACAAGCAGTCTAAAGCTACATTATAATTATATTTTTATATTGAATCTTTAGGCTGTCTTCAGACCCTTAAACAAAATCGAGGCTACAGCTGAAAGAATAACAACTAAATCTATCTCACATGCTTCTAAATGTGAATTAAATGGAATTTTCATCCATCAGATTCTTCTGTATTTTAATGCCAGTGTTGATACTTTTATTTTGCTGACTATTGCAATGTGTGTCCTCTTACATGCATTCACACCACTGATTTCTCTGCAGCAGCAGCAACATTTCTTTCAGTTACTCTCTCAGTTTTATCGTTCTTTGTACGTCCATCTGCGTGACTGGCCGGATGCTGACCAGATGTGCCTGATTTAAGGGTTAAAAAGCAAAATAATGGTCTCACAATAGTAGTCATCAACTTTGTTAACACTGGCGTCAGGATCTGAGCATGCCCACTTAAAACTGGTCTCATAGAACTATGAAGAATAAGTAAGAAAAATATAACAAACACTGGCAAAAGGCAACACTGGTGCTGCAAGTAAGGCACGAAATCAGTGCTGGATATGTAAATACACTGAGGTGTGGTTCATTGCAATCTCATTGCTGGACTTTAAATTTCTAACACGACAGCTAAACTTTACAATACATTTAACCTTTCAGGAGATCACTTTTTGACTAGTTCGAAGTGAAATTATTTTTTGTCACGTAATATTCTTGCTGATCCATGTCTACAAACACACCGAGCGGTTTCTATTCTGCAAACTGTAATTCCAACTTTTTAAAATCGACGGGGCAGCAGAGCAGGATGATGCACGAAAATGTTGAATTTCTAAATAACTGAACTCAATGCAGAGTTCCTTTCTGCTGCGTTTGATCAAAAGAATCTGTGAAAATGTGTTTTTTTTTCCAGCTGTTTTTAAACTGGAACTTCAAGATAACATGCTCCAAACCAGGTTATGCGTTTCCCGCTAGTTGCTATGGTTACCTAACCAGGTAAAATGAGAGCCACTTTTTGAGTTTAAGCTCAAAAATTATAAAAGAGTGTCATAGCTACCACGGTGTAACCCAAGTCTTTGAAGCCTCGATCGTTTTTCGCTGTCGCCGTCTTAATTATTTATATAGTCAGAAAGCTCAAGGTTAACTCATTAATCTCACTTCAGATTATATAGATGTTAGAATTAACACCCCGAAACTGGAGGTACGTTTGATGTGTGGAGGTAGAGGTTATGAAGTTGTAAAACAAACAATGTTATGGTGATAATTTGTGTTTTTACATAGTGTCTATATTGTGTTATTAGAAATATATCAGTTGTTGCTATTGAGTTTAACGTGAACTCAATAGCAACAACTGTTGAGAGAAAGTGTGAAGAAGCTGGATAAATACTAACTGATTACTTATGGAGAAGGGGTGGGATTAAAATAGGGGGGCACTTCTTCCCACTCTTTTGATAGGCGGAGCAATACTGGAAGGTATGTTGCCTTATTTTGTTTAGTATTTCTTTTTTTCATATCTTTTTGCTAAATGACCCTCTGTATATTGTTTATATGATGAAAATAAATGGAACATTTTGATACAGCTTCAAATTCTGGTTACCAACAGTGCACAAAACTGAATGAATGATTTAACACGTATGTCATCTAAATGATCTGTGCAGTCCAGAATCACTTTTTGTGCTTGTTTTGCATCCTGTCTTTAGACTGACCAGCACAAGTTTTATTATGTCACATTAAGCGCAAATATCTGAATTGTGAATCCTCTCTCTGGATACAAATTGCTGTTGTTTCGTAGCCGTGCGCTGCTGCTGCATGTGCTGAAGGAAGATGGTGATGAAATACAATCCACTTAGGAGTAATCCAATAATTTTAAGCAGTTCCATGCATTTACAACTGAATGGCAGTTCCTTGACAATTAAAATAACATTTTAACTGAGCCTCAGTGTAATTCAGGGAGGTACAGACATTCTTGAAGTCACCAATATGCTGTTCTGATCCTGCAGTACATGCTCCGTATATGTCAAGCAGCAGTTCATTAAAGAATTAGGTGCCATTAGGTGGTGTTTTTTGTATTTTAGAAACAGTATAGCCAAGAGTTGACTATGAATGAGCTGTGTTATCCCAATTTTTGATGAACCAGTGGAACACATAAAACATGTGCACTTGAACCTGCAATGCCTCATCACCTCGGCAATCGAAATCTTTTCAATCGCAGTGTGAGTTGAGCCTTTGTCAGACATTTTTCTGAAACCAGTACGTTCTCTGATCCTCCCTGTGCCTTTAACAGTCAGTCTGTCTCTTCCTTCTATCTGCCTTGAAGGTGAGCAGCCACTCGGAACCTTCGTCCCAGTCCTTGAGCCTCCAGCAGCCCGTCCAACCTCCGCCGCCGCCTCCTCCTCCTCCCCCACAGCCCCAGTACGGTTTACCCGTCCCCGAGTCGCGGGACAAGCAGCTCTGCTTCTCAGACTTCGAGGACCTCAGCTCTTCGTTCCGCAGCCTTTACAAGTGCGTTTTCGAGCAGCCCTTCTCGCAGCAAGGTGGGTGGCAGCCGTCGTTTTGTGTGCGGATTAGTGTGCCTGCTCATGCGTACCTGTTCAACACCCATAATAACACATGCGTTCACGGGGAAATAAAGTAAACTTCTGTGCAAGGCTTCGTGCACATAATTAACTGACAAGAATAAGCTCCCCCCTTTATAAATTCAAACAGTTTAACACTGGTTTCATAGGCAGGATTCCAGTATTAACCTCCACCACACACAACTCCTACTCTGTTGTGTTTTAATAAACAAACAATCTGTTGTTCCGCATATCTGCGTTTTACGGCTCGCTCAGTCAAATGAGTAAAGGCAATTAAGAGTAAGAATTCAACAGAAGGGGGGGGAAACCTCTCAAACACATCTGTAGTCGAGCAGAGCAAAGGGTTCTGCAGCTTTGATAGCAGCTAATTAGATTGGTTTTAAAGTTTGCGAAGCATCTCGCTAATTGCTTCCTGACGCTTTCAGGTCACTAGGCCTCCTCCCTCTTGGACATCCCACCATCACACCAACCTCCTCTCACCTTCTCTCTTCTCCCTCTCGCTCTTTCTCTTGCTCACTCTTTACTCCTGATACACATCAACAAATCTTCTGTAACCAAGGAGATTGATACGCTCTGTTGACCCCCGCAACTGCCGCCTGGATTCACCCTCTGACAAGGTCCCCTTCAATTTGTGGTCAGGGTTGTACACACAGTACAGATAAGACAATGAGAATATAGATGGTGGGGAAGAAAACAGCACTACACTGAGATCTAAAAGGAAAATGAGGAAGAAAATGGATTTAGCAGATGCTTCAAAGGGTCCCTTAAGTGTGAGGCTTAGCAGGAAACGGTGTCAGTAGTCATTGTATTTGAGAATTTGAGTCACGATGAGTCATCCAGACAGAGGAGCTCATCGTATCTACGGCGAGTCCAGGACCACACACCGCATTGCTACGGGCTCAGGCGGTGCCACCATCAAGAATTACAGGTCACAGTGAAGCAAATATGAACCTTTTCTAAAGAGCAAACGAATGAATCAACAGCTGGATCAACTTGTGAAGTCTCATTTTACAGTTTAGCTTTCAAAATTATGCTGCCCTTTCCTTTTTTTTGTCATCTTAAAATCTTAAAGAGAGCTCTCTTATTATTCCCTTTAAAATCACCCGTACGGTAAATTAGGAAAGAACACACAGCCGTGTTAAAGTCATAGATAAAAATGGAGCTTTGATTTGCAGTACTGTAAATACAGTTAAGGCAATGAAAGCAGTGAATATACGCACAGCAGAGGGGAATAAAGAGACTGAATGAAAAATACTCTGCACTCAGTGGTGCACTCATCGATTCACTTACGATTTATCGGTCACAAAAAGTTCTGAAGAGATCTTGGAGTGATAGCAAATAAAAGAAAAGGTAAACACGACTCAAACAAATGTACCAAAGGAAAGTAACCTTCAAACAGTCCACCCTGCTTTATAGTTGGACGTTGCATGTCCTTGGAAGGGCCTTTTACATTTAACTCAAGTACTCACAAAACCGGGAAGCGGACAGCCGAGGTCCAGAAAACGCTGCAGCATCATTTGAAAATTTAATGAGGCAGCAACCGAAGTAAAGCTTCTCCAGTGTCGATGATGAAAAGGAATTCATAGGTAGAGATGAGGGAAAGTGTGTGTGTGTGTTTTCATGAGGGATAAGTCAGAGATTCTTATGACAAATCAGACAGGAGAGACACCGGAGTGACGTAGCCAGGCTGGCTCGCCAAAACCTAAACCCCAAATCAGATGATGGGTATCACCAATAGTGATAATCTTTGTTAACCCAGGCTTTCTGTTTCACGCTGTGTGTGTGCCCTCATAAAAGGGCTTGTTTGAAGCCTACTTAAGTCAGAGGCATTATCAGATGAATGGCTGATAGAGATCTATAAAGAATATATAAAAATATAATGGCAGAAGCCCGCACTGGTGCTGCAAATAAGGCAAGAGAGCAGCTGGCAGAAAATCGTTAATCTTGTGAATTCATAAGTGAATATATTTATTTTACCACCCAGTGCTGACATTTATGTCTAAAGTTACAGCTGCAAGCTACAGGGGTGCCAGTGCATTCACCTCTGATACTGTCCCACAGCCTGATGGCAACGATGTGGAAGTCTGATGCCAGATCAAAGTGAAATCAAATTTATTGATGCATTATTCTTGCTGATAAATAGCCTCCACATAAACTGATCAGTTTTCTGATTTGAGCTGCAACTCCAGCAGTGTAAAATGGACTTGGACTCAACAAATTGTGACCAAGCATTAAAACATACTTATTCATTTTCTGCTTCACCAGCTGAACCCATACAATTCCTTCGTTGGTATTGCGAATGAACGGCTCAATAGGTTCCATAAAACCTATTCCTGCTACTGAGAATCCACAGCAGTGCTTGTGCACGTGTGATTAAATAGGAGGCTAAAAGCTGTGGGTGACATACCAAGGCATGTAGGTGGTTTAAACAGTTGACTGACAATAATTTTGAATTGGCAAGCTGAAAGTAATCCACATCCACTTTAAAGGGAGTTCAGCAGGCAAATCTGAACGTGTTGTTGACGGAGGATCTCTGTTTATTTGATTGAGCTGTTGGAGTGAAAGAAAGGTTAGAAACTGCTGTCTTCTCCATCGTTTTTCCCTCTTTTTAAAGTTTCATGTGTCTTTATTTTTTGCTCCCAAGCAGGTTTGATGAGTATGCCCGGTGACTCCACTCAACAGGCCCGCACCGCCTGCTCCTACCAGCACTCTCCTGGTGCAGGAAGCGGCAGCGGCCACCACCACCAACACAACCATGGCCAGACATCGCGCCACCCTCACCACTCTCACGTCTCCCCTCACTCCACCCACAGTCAGCACCAGGCGCACGGTCAGCACCAACAGCACTCTGGTCACTCCCAGCAGCACTCATCTCTCTCCCACCAGCAGAGTCACGCTGTACAGGCCTGCCCCACAACAGGTGAGAGCCCTGGTTTACAGACAAAGGGCATTACAGCATGTGTAGGATCTGAACGTTTTGGACTTTGGTGTCGCTTGGTGGTAAACAGCATCAGGAGAAACATGGGCACACATGTTTGTAACAGGGATTGAATAAAACTTTGCCAATCAAAGTAATAATAATAAAAAAAATACAGCAGCTTGCACTGAACATACCAAGTCTTTAAATTTGAATGTGAAAGCTTTCTTTTAACGATAACATGAATGTTCACCAACAAAGCAATACCAGAGTCCCTTTGATTGTAGTTAATTACTCTAGGAGAGAGGTTACAAAGGCACAGATACTCATTGAGGTGAAAGGCAATTCGTGTACTTTAAAAAACCCTTATCCTTAATTACCATAATTTGTTTCATAATCACAGAATTCAGTCAGTTCTGAACAAATTTGCTCAGAAACCACAGACAAAAGATGCTTTATATCCCAGTTTCCATCAGCATCTGAGGAGGTTTGTGCAGACACTGCACAGGAGCAGGAACTTCTTATATGATATGCTTAATATGCACAATATACCTTTGTATTCATAATTACCTTGACAACCCCCTCGTTTAGGATATGGGTAAACATATTTTTTTTAAGCTCTACTTCTGACTTTTTTGCCTTTATTGAAAGGGCAGGAAAACAGGGGGAACGATATGAAGCACATGGTTTAGGGTGACTCTGGCTTCTGCAGCGAGGTCCTGCTCAACCAAATGAGCTATGCTGGCATTGAGTGTACGCGAAATTCTTCTGGTCTGGCAAAGCAAATGGTTATATTACACCAACAGCGAACCTTTCTCGCTATTGCTGTTCACATTATGTTTTACAAGAAACAGAAAAACAGTAATCTCCTCGCAGCAAGAAAGTCTCGGTGTAGTTTCCATGTTCCCCCTGTGGCCTCTGCTTTCACCCACAGTCCAGAGACATGCTCGTCAGGTTAGCTGTAGGTATGATTGTATGCCTTGGTGTGCAGGGTGTACTCTGTGTCTTAACAGCTGGGGATTAGCTCCAGCGCCCCTCAACCCGAAATTAGATAAACAGTTAAGAAAAGGAATGGATGGATTGATGCTTATAGACATTGGAGAAGCAGACAGTTAAAGAAATAATAAAGTTGTTTGCTTATCATTTGAAAATGGGTATAACATGTAAAAAAATATGTTTCTTTTTATCTGGTGTGACTGTGACTAGCAGCGGGGGAGACCACCTTCAGGGTTAAAATGACAAAATTATGAAAATATTGCCCAGTGTTCTTTTCATTGCGATGCTGCTGTAGCAGAGAAGACCTCCTATTACCGAGACTTTCACTTTCAAAGCCCCAATGCTATTTCTCCAGTTTCTCTTCTTTTCTAATTCTGTTGAAAAGACCATACAAAGCTCAAAGTATAGCTTCACATATATAGACGCAGTACAGCACCAAAACACTGATTCAACGTTGCAATTTCCAAGGCCACATTGGTGTAACTGCAGTTCACCTAACACATCAGAATGGCACGTCTGTGTACGCCGGCATTGGATTTATATTGTATTCTTTCCTCTATAAAGTCCCAGAGTGTTTGATTTTTATGAGGCTGAGCTGATACAAACAGGCTTCTCCAAATCTTCACGAGGCTTTTCCTACTCATATTCCCAGTCTTTGTTTTTTTTTCTCTTCCGTGTCTCTGCAAGAGAGCTCTCAGGCCAGTGGAAAAGCCTATTTAGACATTATTTATCTAGGTTAGTATTCCCCACAACCAAGCTGAGGATGAATGAAAGCAACCTCTCTGTCTTTGATCCACGGCCTGAGAATGTATTGTTGTTTGGGTTGTGGTGGTGAAGGCGCTGAAAAGAATCTTCTTTCTTTTGCTTCACAAGCAAAGCTATGCCTGGATTTTTTTCTTCTTCTTCTTTTTGTGTGTAAACTCATGCCACCTTGTGGCTGTTTGCAGAAAAGCCAACTCTTTTTAAAGTGAATTAGTTTACCAGTTTGGGATCCTCTAACCCAGGGGTCTCTAACCAGGCCTCGAGGGCCGATGTCCTGCAGGTTTTTGATATCACCCTGGGTCAGCACACCTGAATCAAATGATGAGTTCATTACTAGGCCTCTGGAGAATTTCAAGACATGTTGAGGAGGTCGTTTAACCATTTAAATCAGCAGTGGTGGATCAAGGACACATCTAAAATCTGCAGGACACCGGCCCTCGAGGCCTGGAGTTGGAGACCCCTGCAATAAAGGCTTGCTTTGTGTTCAACTCAAGTTCAATTCTCCCGTGTCCAGTTTTGGGTCCATTCCCTAAACACACCAGATGCTCAGCCGTGACAGTATTTCACCATTTATGAACTTATAATCACTTTATGAGAGCAGAGCAATCTCCAGCTTTGAATCTGTCACTGGAGGTTTAACAGAATTGTTAGCAAACAACAGCTAACTGACAACTCATGGATTATATGTTCATAAATGTATAAATATGTAAATGTAAAGATACAGAAATAAGTACGTAGTCAAAAATAAAGTACCTAGTTTCGTATATTTAATAAAAACAGAACCCAAAATTTTTTATTGTTGATTTTCAAGTCAAAGTCGATCCTTGTACAACCGTTGCAAGAGCTTGGTCCGCATAGCCGGCAATAAGTCAAATTCGTTCCAGGTGGGTGATGGGCTCCGCCAGGGCTGCCCTTTGTCACCGATTCTGTTCGTAATTTTTATGGACAGAATTTCTAGGCGTAGTCAAGTGGCGGAAGGTTTTCGCTTGGGTGGTCTCAGAATCTCATCTCTGCTTTTTGCAGATGATGTGGTTCTGTTGGCTTCATCAGGTGATGGCCTCCAGCTCGCCTTGGAACGGTTCGCAGCCGAGTGTGAAGCGGTGGGAATGAGAATCAGCACCTCCAAATCCGAGGGCATGGTCCTCAGCCGGAAAAGGGTGGAGTGCCCAGGGACGAGTTCTTGCCCCAAGTGGAGGAGTTTAAGTATCTCGGGGTCTTGTTCACGAGCGATGGGAGAAGGGAGCGGGAGATCAACAGACGGATCGGTGCTGCGGCTGCAGTAATGCGGACGCTGCATCGGTCTGTTGTGGTGAAGAGAGAGCTGAGTGTAAAAGCGAAGCTCTCGATTTACCGGTCGATCTACATCCCTACCCTCACCTATGGTCACGAGCTGTGGGTAGTGACCGAAAGAACGAGATCGCGGATACAAGCGGCGGA
Organism: Pelvicachromis taeniatus; assembly: GCA_015108175.1. NCBI lineage: Eukaryota > Metazoa > Chordata > Actinopteri > Cichliformes > Cichlidae > Pelvicachromis > Pelvicachromis taeniatus. Next base: position 23,831 of record VURO01007311.1, read on the forward strand.
AATGGGCTTCCTCCGAAGGGTGGCCGGACTCTCCCTTAGGGATAGGGTGAGAAGTTCGGCCATCCGGGAGGAGCTCAGAGTAGAGCCGCTGCTCCTCCGCATCGAG
>VURO01007313.1:8041-18403 GCA_015108175.1 Pelvicachromis taeniatus
TTTTTGTTTTTTTTTTTTTGATGATGTGATTTTTTTTTTTTTTGTTAAGTTGTGTGTGTGTGTGTGTGTGTGTGTGTGTGTGTGTGTGTGTGTGTGTGTGTGTGTGTGTGTGTGTGTGTGTGTGTGTGTGTGTGTGTGTGTGTGTGTGTGTTACCTGTTGGGGAAGAATTTACTGCAGTTGTAAACGCTGACAGTCAAAACTTCAGTACTGATCTCTTTACCGTAGTGAGGCCAACGGAAATGCTGCACACACACACACACACACACACACACACACACACACACACACACACACACACACACACACACACAGAGAGAGAGAGAGAGAGAGAGATTTGAATGTATTTAACATCTTCTTTACTGAATTCAGATGACTGAGCTTTGTTCACTGGTTTTCAAACATGGTAGTTATGCTTCCATACACTATAAAACACTCAAAAGACTGAAGTCTTGCATCCCCTGACATCTAAACACAATGGACAACAAGTAGATTTGTCTTCTATCATTCTGCTGGTAGAAATTTACATCAGAAAATTGTTTTTTAAAAAAACAAAACAAAAATGAAAGGATTTTTTGGCCAGAGCTGCAATCATTTGTACAATTTCATCTTTAAAAAAGACCCTGGAGCCAAAGCAACAAACATTAATGGTCTTAAAACACACTAAGTTTTAAGATCACCAAAACAAAACAATCAAGAACAGGAGTGTGCTACAGTTTTACACTTTAAACTGAGCTGATTTTATTTAAAACATTACACATTCATCAGTCTTTCAGTGCCTTGACTAAGGATATTTTTGGAGGCAGTGATTGAACCAAAAAACCCAGTAATTCTGAGTAAAGTCCAGAAAAGCTGGAAATAAGAAGGGAAAAAAATGGAAGTTTGAGTAAAAAATCTGTGTTAAGTGATTTCTTTCCATTTTAGATCATATTTTTGGAATTTATTTCAGTTAAAGTCACTCAATTTAAAAAGATAACATTTATCCTTAAGAAAAGAAATCTGTACTTCATTTCATTGTATTAAGAAATAATACATCCATCCATAAAACCATAATTGTAACCTACTCGGGTGGGAATAGTTCAGGAGTTGGGGTGGATTGGGGGGCGTATTTTTACGTACCAGAATATATTTGAAAATTCAATAAAGAGATATGAAAAAGTAAGGAAAAATAAAATAAAACCACTCCATCTTTGTGCCAAATCATCTTCATATTCTTGGTTTACACACTTGTTGTGTAAAACTTCGTAGCAGCTACTGTTGTAACGCCTCTGGTGCCCAAATTTTCAGAGGCACTGCTTGTATCTGAAGCACAGATATAAGCAAAATATGGTTCTATGAAACAGTGGATTTGTAATTAGCGTGCAGGGATTCTCAGATAAAAGTCATAAAGAAAAAAATCTGTTAGGATTCATCACTGATCATGATTCACAGTTATTTAGCTTTATTTATTTGTAAAAGTTCAGTCTTTATTTCAAATGTTAATATTTTAGTTTTCTCAGCCTTGACATCTTGTAATTGCACTAAAAGAATTTAAGCCTTAAACAAACAGCAAAATTAAATCTAGATCCAGGAAGGAACTTTGGACATTTTCCACTTCAGCTGTTAATCATACTGTGGCAGACACACACAGATACATTCACCTGGTCACACCTGAAGAACAAACAGATGTCTGACTCAGAAGCAAAGAAATATATACGCAGATACTCATGATCACGTCACACAGAGGTTCCTGTATTACTGTATCAACAAACAGGAGGTTATGTAATGAGACTGAGCCTTTTACTCTGCTTTTTTTTTCCATCTTTGAAATTATGCAATAGTTTTTCTTTCTTTTTTTATTTATTTTTTGAGGGAAAGGACTTTCAAAGTACTTTCAAAATCAAGCAAAGAAGAAAAAATAAAAGAGAAAAAGACGAAACTAATTAATAGATAGTCAATAGATATAAAATCAAGAAAGGTGGGAGAACATGGATCGGGGTCACTATCATGAGACAGGGATTATAATGAGCTAAAATGGGTCAGGAAGGCTTTCCACGTGTGAGAATGGTTGATCGAATCAAGTTTAAGAAAAGACATTGTATCACTGAGCCTATGCACATGGGAGGGAGCATTGCTGACGGAGTAGGAATAGGTGTCACATTGCCAATAATGAGGTGAGATCTCCATCTGACTGGTGGAGACCAAAGATGGCAATACGGCGAGCGTGTCAAGTTTAAAGGGAGTATTTTTGACACTGTGTCACAGCAATGCTGCCAAAATCTGTGCTGCCCAGAAATGTTGGCAGGTGCTTTATTAGGAACCATGAACTTGTATTCTGCATGGTGTGATTTTATTTCTCCAACATAAGAGCAAATCCTCTTAGTAAATGGCTGATATTTATATTTTTATGGCAGACCACCACATTTTTATCCTCTTAGCCATATCTCTTTTGGATGAATTTTGAAGGCGCTCATTTCTTTAAAGCAAGCCAGAGCTACAGCCAATTATTAATTATTAATAATGCAATTTTACACTTTTGTATATAAATGTATTAATTTTTTTCTTGCTAAACTGAAATGTGCACATGTAGCTGTAAAAGCCCAGCAAGGGGCATTGGTTTGAAATTAGCAGCTCTCTGTGCAGCACATGTGTCATGCTCTGTGCTGGAAACATGTTAAACTGAAGTGTGTGCATTAAAATGAATACTTAAATTTAAAAAATAAAATACAATAATATAAATATGCATCCTCATATCTCATCCCAGCTGTCTTAGGGCAAGAGCCAGGGTACACTCTGGACAGGTCAGCAGTCTGCCGCAAGGAAACACATAGAGACAACCATTCACACTCATTTTCACCTATGGGCAATTTAGAGTTACCAATTAACCTAATCCAACTAACTGCATGTCTTCAGACTGTGGGAGGAAGTCAGAGTACCCGGAGAGAACCCACACAAACACGGGGAGAAACTCTGCTGGCCCAATGGTGGAATTGAACTCAGGACCTTCTTTCTGTGAGGCAACAGTGCCAACCACCATGCTGCCCAATTAATAACTAAAAATCATTAAAATAATATAAACATTCTTTATTTTAGTAGCTCACCTCATGGGTTAATCAGGGCATCTTCGTGTCCTAATGCTGGCCTGTCTCAATCAAAATACTTAAAACTCTGTAAATATTTTTGGTTTTGGCATTTATTTCTGATTACCCCGTGGTCCTGGTTCCCATTTAAGAACTTCGGTCAGATGGCTTTTCTTGCAGCTTTCTGTGCCCATAACACAAGTAACTAGAAAAAAGTGCCCCGTTGCTTTCTCCACACTCAGAATGTATAATTGGTGGTGTTTGCTTTGTTTTTCAAATATGTTTTCTGCCTCTGTGCACTAAAATGTTCTCATCTTCCTTCTATGTCATGAAATAATTCATAGACCAGCAAAGAATCTCTGCACGAGTTTCTCGGTTAGGTCGTTTGTCCACTGTGTTGAATCTCCTGATGTCTTATGACATTTTACTCACACAATAATGTTCTCTTGTTAAACCCTTTTCTTTCCTCAGCCGTACTTTTGTTTTAAAAAAGTCTCCTGTTTTTGTGTGAAATCACTATAAAAGTCGCCTTAAAGCTTATCATAATGAAACTGTCACAGTGTAAAGTGCAGCAGCTTGATAAAAAATAAATAAATCAAAACTATCAGTCCAGTGTTGTAGTTCAGTGTAGGATTCATTCACTGGATGGGCTGTTATGTCTACCTGAACCTTCATGTTGAGTTGTTGTTTACACATTTTAGATCTGATCAGTGTGGTGGATTGACCAACCAGCTAACAGACTCCGAGCCATGCTTTTATTGGCAGGATCAATATTAATTTAGGAGAATGGATTCATCTTTCCTCCATCACAGCTGTCTTAACAGAGTGAAGCAGATTAACGTCAATTCATGCCAATAGCAGGCGTGTGTGTTGAAGGAGTGGCAGTGTGTGTGCACTATAGGAGGGGTACACTCTCATATCAGCTCAATTAAAATAGTTTCAATCTGTAGCAGGCAAACAGCAGCAGCTACCAGCTTCAACACCCGCACAGAGCTTCTGTCTTTGTCAGGACCCTCACCCTGAGGACCCTTACTGTCCTCTTAAAACCAAGTCTGATGTGTCAAACTGCCCTCTGGGAGTACAACTTGGTCCTGACAAAGATAAACAAAGAAGTAGAGACCCGAACAGACTGAAAGGATAAAAGTCATGTATCTGAAATCTCAATTGCTCTCACTTACTAACAGTGTGTATGCACAAACCTGTGCATAAATCATGTGTATGAGTGCTTCCATTATTGAATGAAGGGTAATCTCCTCACTTCCATCTAAACAGACACCTCTTTAAACACCAGAGTGACATTAGAAACGAGTAATCGATACAGCCTCCACTGATGCCTCCCTTTGATTTGTGGACTCCTATTTAGAAAAGTCAAGCTAAGAATTTTGGCCTGTCTCATCACTTTTTTGTTTGTGTTGTTTGGTTTTTTTTTTAATCAGACTCAAATAACTTGTGGATCTGAATTGAGAAACTGAGCGCATGGTATGTTTATAAAGTGCCAGCTTTTCCTTCGCAACTTTATTACAGCTCTACATATACCATGCTTTAATCTAATTTACAAATTAAATATTTCGCTGTGTTGAGGAAGACTTTAAAATACAGACTGAGAACAGAAACTCCATAGTAAAGTCATAATACGATTTAGCGTCATTGTTTTATAGACAGTCTCGCATTTTGATGCAACCAGAGCAGTCGCCCCCTGGAGATCAGTAGAGAGAAATGCAGGTTTCAAGGAACTGGGTTTGCTTTTCAGACCTGGACGCTAGATCCATCCTATATTCGCACTCTGCAGTTATAGTTTTGTCAGATTTATCAGGTAAATATACATCTGGGGATTACGGGAACAAGTCTGCTAGCCTGGTAACTTCACACTCTGGAGGTAACAGCTCATTTTTGAGGACTTCCTGTAGCTAAAGACCAACATTTCAACTTCTGTTCTCCACTCATTGTTTACAAATACAGATACATATTTGACTTAAAAAAAAAAAAAAAAAAGCAACTGATTATTTGGTGCATTTCATCGCTCTTTTGATCTCTGCATAGACCATTTACTCAAATCCAGTTAATGCCTGTGATTGTTCAATGGCACTGAGAAAACAAGAAAAAAGCAGATGGAAACCAGAAAGCTTCCAGCACCACAAGTCCTTTAGTTAGAGATTTTACATGTTTATCTGCAGAATATGCTTATAGGAATACATCCAGCTGGCATTTTCAAAATACAAAATGCATTCTGACTGACATGAGCCTGTCCATAGCATAAAATGGGTTACTAACCTCATTGAAGATAGCCACATTCTCACACTGCAGGACTCTAGTTTTATGGGTGAAACCTGGAGGAAAGACAGACAGACTGTGATGCTTTTGTCTGCACACTGTGAATTAAACTTAATAAGACAGTGGATAAATTATTCAGATTTTCTTTTGTAATAAACATATAAATAAAACAATATTGCCTTGTCTAAGGTCTTGATTCGTGACCATGTTTTGTTGTTATTTGCTTTATATTTACGTGTGTCTTTCTACTTTAAAAAAAAGATGTTTCATTCAATAACTTCCTGAGAACATTTAGAGGAACTGAACAATGTAATTTTGAAACATTTCAAGCTGCAACATTTCAGAAAAAATGTACCTCATTGTTTTGTTGCACAGAAACAAGTGATCTTAATCTTAAATATGTTTTCATTTAACTATCTGACAACATTTACAAATGCAGTCAATTCTAGTCAATTCAAAGTAAAGTAAATCACATTATTTTAATCATTACAATAATTATATTTAATATAAATACTAATTATAGTTTGTACAAAAACTCAGTCGGTCTTAATCATTTTAACTTTTTTTCTACTGGCTTTTGAAACTTTTTGAAACATTTGTCATCATAGTAAGAATTATTACAAAGCTGAACCGAATCAGCTGTTGGAATCAGCAAATAAACAGATTGTAAGATTAAGAAAAATGATAAAGCTCTTACAAAAAAGCTCCATCTGAAGTTTTATCTACATCTTAATGCATCAATAAAATATATACATATACAATGGTGTGGTGGTCACAGTTACTTAAATGCACAGCCTTTACTTCTAATTAAATCCCTTATAATGTGCACATCAGCATCTGAATACTTCACCTCTGCAGTGGACTATATGTTAATGTTGACCGAGTAACACCCAAACATGTACGCATGTGGCAATTTAATGAATTTAATGTTTGTTCATGTGTTGACAGATAAACTTTTATGTACGCTGTAATAAACAGACCGTCACAGAGTACACTTTAACGCTCTTCTCTTCACAGCCTAAAAGTTGATTTAAGCACCAAACTTTCTGTTTTACACCAGTACAGCTGCTGGCAATAATGAAACGATAAGACTTTTGAAAAGCTTGACTTCTGACAACAGTAGAAAAATTATCACTAGATATCATATAAATAGATAAATCTCCACATACCAGCAGTGCTAAAATAACTTTTCACTTGTTTCAGTTGCTACATCTGTTTGTACTTTGTGTATTTGTTCCCCTTTGTCCTCTTACCAGTATCTCTCCAGAGGAAGTGAAGCAGAACAAAATCAAGTCTTGGCTGAAGTTTAAAAAACTCTTTCCTCCTAACGTCAGGGTCTCAAATGTAAACGGAGGATGTAATGCAGTGACAATGAACTTTACACTGATCTGCCACCACAATAAAACCCATATTTACAGATCAGTAATGCAGAATTCAAATGTAATACTCTGCATTTACTTGTTTTTAATTATTAGCACTTTTCTGCTAATTTTTGTACTTCCAATATTTTTATGTAGAATTTACATTGCTGTATTTTTACAATTTTTACAATGTAGTACTGTAAGTACTTAGTATACGTATACATATGTATACTAAGACAGGAAAAGTTCACTGAAACAAACCAGGAACACAGATCATGTGTCCTCACATGTTTGTTTCACTTGATGTGGCAAAGAGACCAAAGGCGTGCGTGGACATTGCTGGTGTGTGTTACCGACCTCTGAAGCAGAGTTCGACCTTTCTGTCAGATCGTCCTGGTAGGTTAAAGATCCTCTTCAGATTCACAGTGATGGACATGATAACAGCTGTTTTTCTGTCTATCTACATCATATCCTTATGAAGTCGACTCATTGGTTCTTCTCCGTCTTCTCTCTTCAGCGGTATGAAACTGTGTGTGTCACTGTACAGTTAATCGTTAAAATGTGTATGCGTGTGTGTGTAGGGCAGGTCCTTTTAAATGTTTGAGAAAGCAAATACAGTTGCTCAACTAGTTTCCTCCTCAGAAAGCACACAGGAGGCTTCTGCAGCGTTCACCTGCACCCTGTTCCAGGAAGCAGCTTTAACTTTGAGTTGATTAGCTCTACGATGGGGAAAAACATTTTTGATTCCAGCACAGCTGATCAGATAGTTTGACCAGCTTTGAGTGTGTTCGACTGAATATCAAGAGCAAAGCCTCCATTTCAGTCCCATTGAGCTGAAATATGCAGGCCAGTATGTTTGTGTGAGACATCATTCATGCTGAGAGGTAGACTAGCTAAATAAACACAGTCATCCTTCTTTCAGTAAGTAAAGATAAGAAGAAAATAATGTTTTTACAAGAACAGCAGCAGTTTTCCAATGAAACACAAAAACCGCCACGTTTTCCTTTTCCCAGTTTTTATTACCGTCTTGTAACAAGCATTCATCACAGACAGGTTTATTATTGGTTATACTGGTTTAGTTAAACAGGTAAGTCAATAATAGTTAGCTGAACGAGCATTGGAGCTGCTAGTCACATTATGCTGTGGCTCCACAACTATCCTAATCACAGCCTGCAGCACTGTGTGAATACAATGGGAGATGTATTTCTTAATAATAATAATAATAATAAGAGCAAAGACGCCCAAGCAGAGAACCACAGACCTCCCTCTCACCAAGGTGTTCCCAGGCCAGCCGAGAGAGATAATCTCTCCAGCGTGTCCTGGGTCTGCCCCGGGGCCTCCTCCCGGTGGGGATTATTATTATTATTATTATAATAATAATACGTATGTATGCTAAGCTTAATTTGTTGCTACTGTGGGTTTGTGAGATGACAGCGCCACGTGACCAATCAATGTGATTAATCATGGTCTCCTAAAATATGTTTTACTAGAATAAAAAAAAAGATATTTCAGTATTCAACTTGCAAAAACAGAAGTTTCCTTCCTTTAGAAGCAGAAGGTGAGGGTGAAGGTGTAAAAAAAAACAAACAAAAAAAAAACAACCTGAAAGAAAAACTTTCTACTGAATCTACTAATGTGTCATAACAAAAAAACCCCCCACCAAAATAAAATCAGAATAGTAGAAGATTTAATTATCTTTTTCTACAACACATTTTACTGCAGGCCTGTTTCTAAGACTAACCCTCTTGCCACAGCAGAAATAAACCAGCAGCTTCCAACCTGCGGGTCGGCATAGAGCAGATCATGAGATGAAGAAAATAAATTTTAAGAAACAAAGCAAAAGCTGACTTTTCTCTCAAATTTTGTCCAATGCGTGGAACTTTGTTTTTGTGGTTTAATATGTATTTAAATGAAACCGCTCCTTCTGTTGAACTGATCACAGCTGTTAATATAGAAGTTGTGTGCGCTACTGTGATCATTATAATTAGTTCTGCAAGGAAAAGGATTTTGGCAAACAGTAAAGCTAAACGAGGGAGATGGGTGTTATATTAAGAATCAGTTTATCCCATTCAGCTCATCTCTGAACCTCTGTGACAAAATTAGCAGAGGACTCACTTCCTGCGAGTCTATCAGGACGCTGTGCAGAGGAGCTGGCTTTCTATTACCCGTATTCATGGTGAAATACTGTTTCAATTAAAAATAGATAAAACAACATGTTTGATTACTTTTGTCTGACCTTTTTTTCCCCTGGAGATCTGATCTCTCAGGGTTTTAATTGAAGAAAATCAAACCAGCGGACTGTGTGATAGTTGCGCTTGCATTCTTTTGTGAGACTGAAACAAGAAATCTTGGCTAAAGTTAAAATAAAAATACAATCAATACTGAGTACAAAAATTTGACCTAAAATTAGCTGTAAAAACCGAACGTTGATTAACCAAAAATCTTGCGCAAAAGTGGTGATACAACATGAGTATAAAAGCTAAATCTTGTCACCCCATGACTTTGGAGGTCAAGACATTGACCACAAAGTCAAGGGTTTCAGTTTAACAGAGCACTTCTTTTTGTTTCCCCATTTTTCTCCTCTCTTTCCTGCAGTTTCTCTAGTTAATCTGTTAAAATAACAAAAAACAAGAAGTGTTTTGAAGCATTTACAGTTGAAACTGTGTTAACTGTATTTTATAACAAAATTAAATGTGACTATGCTGTAAACATAAATTTTGACACGTTTTAAATCCCAGCATCCCAGGCTGTAGGAGCCGCATCCATCTCGAGGCTTCTTAAAGTGTCTACAATGCTGGCTATTTAACGACAATTTGCAACAATTCTTTCCCAACTTCAAACACATCTTATTTGCATAGGATCTAAAAGAGAGCATGACAGCGAGCAGTGACATCACTGTGCTGCATAGGTAGCCATTTTGGCTCCCAGGATTTATTCCAGTGGGAAGCGTTTGTCAGGTTTATTCAAAAAGGCACTTTACTGTCTTAACTTTGTTTGGTTTCACTTTGCACATTATGTTTTAAACCGATTGCTTCGTTATAAAGCTCACATTATATTTTCTTCAACGTCCAACTCTGCCTGTATTTCAATCACTTATACTGACTCATTGCAGTTGAACTGCAGATGTTTAGATTTACTATGCAACCTGCAAATGTTACTGACATAATGTGCAAAATGAAGCTGGAGCATTCTGTACTGGGAGCCAAAGTGGCAGCATTAACACGCAACAGTACGAGAGAGCAATCCCGAAACATTCAGGTTCAAGTAGCAAGAAAGAAGCTAAACTAAGGCTACACTATAAGGCAGCATTAAAGTTTAAAGTAAGGCTGTAGGTGTAAATCTATATATAAAATAGTTTTCCAGCATTTTTTCTAAAAGCAAAGTGCAAGGTATTGGCACATTAAAAAAAGCTAATCAGAGCCACACACAGCTAAGGAAGCAGTAGCTGCAGTGCCACTCATGTCCACAAGGGCCGCTGTGATAAAACTATATTTAAATGAATGACAAAACACAAACACCTGTACAGTTTTTAGAGATCACATCTCCACTGTCAGTAACTTTCTTTTGTTTAGAATACATGTGGAACAACAACAAATGATACTTTTCCCCCCTGTGTATGTTTGATTCCCAAACAAATGCTAACAAACACATGTGATTTGCATAGATAGCACAG
>VURO01007313.1:34230-51146 GCA_015108175.1 Pelvicachromis taeniatus
TTACCAATAACAATGCCTACTCATATTGAATTGAAGATGTCGATATTAAAAGGTCATCTGTATTGGAAACAAGTCCAACCGAGTCTTCCATTCCGCTTCTACAAAAATAACTCATAATCAGTCAAGTTTCCATCATCAGACAGTGAAGAGCAGTCAGAAAGAGCTCATCGCAGGTGAGGAACATCCTTTTATTAGCTAAAGTAAAGAGGACTCCACATCATAAAGGGTTATACGTTGATACAAGTTTTTCACACTGACAATAGAGAGAAACAAACATAAGCTTAAAGAAGAGAATATTCAAAAACATTATGAAACACAACAAAAAGCTACCAAACTAAAAATACTATAGCGTTCATCTTAGCGCTCTACAATCCAAACATCTACTGAGCATGTGTTGCTGTAAAAGGGTGGGATTGTTCAAACACAGCGGGATGATACAAAAAAAAAAGTGAAAAATTGAGTTCAGCAGCCCCTTTTTACAAAATAAAACAGAAATCTGTCCATCCCACACTCTCCACGTGTCAACAGAGGACTGTTGCAACACAGATTTGAGACAACATTTACTATAGCAAGTGTCTTTCTTTTACAATGGCCACAAAACTTGAAATCAGTAATACGTTTTTCCACAGCAAAGGGGCATGTCAGCATTTCACCAAAGCAACATTTGATCATTGCAACATAGCTTTTTTAAAATCATGATTTCACCACAGCAACAAGGAATGTGAAGAATTACAGCAACAGAGCATGTTAATATTGAACCTCAGCAGCGCAGCATATTTAAGTGTATACAGCAATATTAGCATAGCAAAAAAACAACAAAAAAGACACACAGAAAAACCTATAACAGTTCAGCGTGTTCGCTGCATCATGTGTTGACAATAAGCTGTGATGTCATTAACAACTTGAAAACAAAGGACCAAAATCCTCCCATCATCATCATAATAATCACAGCAATCTTAATCATGACACTGTGCTATCAAAGTCAGTGGAGGAGCTGCAGAAAAGAGCAAGGTCATAGTTTTCTACTGCACAGACTGCAGGGATCTGGCTTACCTGCCAATATCTACACAAAGGGACAGTCACAGCACAGGGCATGGTCTAAACTGTGTCCAAAATCTGGTATGGTTTAGGCTGGCTTTGTTTCATCCTGATGGTTAATCCAGGTAATTTTATCTACAGTCAGTGTAGGGGCTTTAACCAAGGCTTATCTTGACCTTGCGTGCTCCAATAGGTCGGTCATTGAGGTCCATAACTGCAGCAGTGGCCTCCTCGTGGCTCTGAAAGGCCACCATGGCCTCTCCAGTTGGCAGGCCTTTCTCATTAAACTGTAAGCAGACTGAGCCAGGCAGCACCTGGTAACCGTAAAAGAAATCCATGATTTCGTCCACTGTCACAGTGAATGGCATGTTCTGCAGCTTTACAATTGTTGGGCCAGCGGCACCACGCTGGCTGCTGGGATTATTGGATCCTCCGGGTGCTGGCTGGTTGCGGAGACCTTCTGCCCCTGGAGTGAACACTGGCTGTCCACTTGCCGCTCCACCACCTGGGCGCCCCTGGTTGTTGGCGGCCCCTCCCCCTCGGTTCTGTCCTCCTCCACCTCCTTTTCTGTTGGCATTGTCAAAGGGTACCAAGCCTCTCAGCCCATCCTGGCTGAATGGACCCGCTCCTGCAGCTCCGCTACGAAAGCCAGGTGGCTCCAAGATTGGCGCTCCAGGAAGGCCTGCAACTAGTGGAGGAGCCACGCCCAAATTAACATCTCCCAATCCCGCAGCCAGTGGTGGGAGAGGAGGAGGGCCTGCTAGCCCATTTCCTGCAGCTGAAAATGGAGTCACAAATGGGGGGCTGCTGAGGTTCCCCATAGTGTTTCTGAGAAAGTTAAACTCCTCACCACTAATCCCAGCAAATGGATTGATCTGGGGCTGCTGGGGATTTGTTTGGGGTTGTTGGTGGTGGTTTTGGTTCTGCTGGTTCTGGTTGCGTTGGCCCCTCTTATTTTGGGGTGGAGGATTTCTCTCAATTTCTTTCATCTGATCAAAGGTCACAAGATGGACAAAAGCATCCCGTCCATTGAGCTTTTGACGGTGCAGTCTTTCAGCTTTGCGAGCATCTTCCTCAGTTCGAAGTTGGAAGATGGCTTGTCCTAAACCATTGCCATGGCTATCTGTCAGGACCTTCAGGGTGTCCTCATAGATGCCCACACCCTCCAGAAAGGCTCGAACATCCTTCTTGGAGATGTTGTAAGGGATATTGGTAATATGGGCACAGTTTCTGGGCGCTTTTAAGCCATCCTGGTTCTTGCCATCACCCTGTGCTGCTTCACGCTTACGGATGGCATCAATCTTTTCCAGCATTCCCTTACGGCTGATTGGGTGAACCTGAATAAAGCGGCTACCCATATACTGCATGTGAGCACCTAGAGCTCCCTTGTAGTCCTGTTCTGATTTGAACTCAAGAAAGCCCTCTCCTGTGGCTCGTCCATTGGGGCCATAGGCAATATAGACACTGTCTTCTACAATGTCCAAATTCTTAAAGAACTCCTTAATCTGTTTTTTGTCTGCCTCATAAGGAAGGCCCTTTAGGTACACACAGAACTCCTGTCGGTGGGGAGAACGTGACCTTGCACGTTGATCCCTGCCTCCTGCCTCTGTATTAACACGGCGTAGCTGCAGATCTTGTGACTCATTACTGCTATTTGATTTGCTGCTGTTGTGAGGAGCATGGCCTGCCAACCCATCACTTAGGCTGGCCCACTGACGCTCAGAGCCTGGGGTGATCTCAATGAATCTTTGGCCCATCATGCCACCTCCACGCTTCACTGCTTCAAAGCTGTCCTGAGGTGAGAAGAACTTGACCATAGCCCTACCAGTTGGCCGACCCTGTCCATCCCTCATCAGGCGAATGGCATCAACCCCTAGACCCCGAAAAAACTCCCTGACTTCTACCTCTGAGCACGAAAATGGGAGGTTTTGCAGCAGAACAAACAACTCATCAGGATTGCCCGCTCCTCCCCCAGTGGCTACGGCAGCTGCTGCCTTCATGTGGGCTTGAAGGCCAAGTGAAGCCAGAGGAGAAAGAGGGTTAAACAACATATGGTTGGGTGTCCCCAGAGGAAGGCCGGAGCCTAGACCAGCTGGGGGAGGTAGGGAAGGGTTGAAGGGAGGTAGGGAGGACATGTGCGGAAGATGCGACATAGGAGGCACCGGAGGTCCTTGGGACAGTGGGGAAACAGTAGGAACAGGAGGAAGGGAGGAGACTGGAGGAGGAACTGGTATAGTAGGGAGTGTGGGCATAGGAGGCATGGAAGGCATGCTGGGAAGTGGAGGGATGGGTGGGGGTCCTGCATTAAGAGATGCCAGTGCTGTGGTGATTGTGGGAGCAGAACTGTAGCTGTTGGGAAAGCTGGGCACGACGCTGGCCAAGCTGGTTGCAGCCTTGTTGTTTGGTGGCTCCTGAGATGAGCTTGCTGCTGTCACTGCAGTTGGGGTGTTACCAAAACCCTGATTTCCATGGTTACCGCTTCTTCCCCCTGCCCCAGACTGTACTGTAGGTATAGGGGCAGCACTTGCTTGACGACTGGCATTTCCTGCTGTAGGTGCAGCAATCTCCACGGCCCCTGTGCCAGCCTCAAATCTGCGGCGACTGAGTTCAATCATATTCTGCATTTCTGTCTTGCTGCTAAGCAACAGCGACACTTTGGAGCCCTTAATGGACCCACCTGTTCGCATCATCCCCAGCCGTGCGTCCTCATCGGTGGCGAAGACGATGAAAGCCTCACCATGTTCACCCCCCACGATGTGCACTCCCCCATCAGGAATGGTGAGGCCAGAGAAGAAGTGCCTGATGTCCATGGTGCCGGCCACTATGGGCAGACCCTGCAGTCTGATGACTACCGCCATACTGACTGCTAAACAACAGCCCTAAAACCTGGGGAGAAAGCAACACTACCATCAGATGAAGAGCAGAGAGAGGGTGACCAATTGTTTCCAGATTTTTTTTTTCTAATAAACTTGTATAGAGTCTCTTTTGCAAAGCCAGCAGCGCTTACAATTTTAGGTGCTTCATAATAACAAGTTCTTTATCTTGCACTCCTTTTTGTCTTGCCATCTGGAAACCATTGGTTTTTGGAAGGGGTTTGGGGAATAGAGGTACGAATTTTGAAAATTTGCACAAAACTGACCAAAACAGTCTCTCTTAACCACTTAATAAGTTAGCTAAACTTTCATTTTGATAATTAAGCATTCCTGCCCAACATATTTTGCTAGACCAGAAAACAATCTAAGGCTTTAAACATAGCTTTAGTATTGAATAACTGAGAAGTGTTGAAAACTGTGCATAGCAAGAACAAAGAAAGTATGCTTAAAGAACAGCAAGAATTTCAGGCAGGCTTAAAGACAGGGGAAAAAATATTCTCTACTAAAATATCATGAATTGCACATATACAACATTTAAAAATGCTGAAATGTTTTTATACATGCCAAAAATAAGAGACTCATTTGTCATCTGTGATATCTTGTCGTCCTTCTAAACCATGCATGCACCTGGCCAAACTCTAAATCCGCAGTAAAGCTTAAATGGTTTGTAAAGACAAGTACCACAGCTTTTGTTTCATTCAACAAGCATTTCAGGTATCAAAATACCTTCAATGTGATTTGTGTGCACAAAAAAAATAATAAAGAAAACAAAATTGAAGATCAAGTACAATAGGATATATATCTATATACATATATATACACACACACACTTTTCCCCCCAGGAGAACTTTCAGCAAAAGAGATCAGCTCAACCAGGCCCCAGGTTTGAAAAAGATAAAATTCACTACATTACATAAAAGCATTTGAAGTCCAGGGGCTGTCTTGTTTATTTATTTTTTATTTAATTGTGAGGTAAACTCACGACTGTTAGTTAAAACTAGCTACCACATCTTGTGAGTCTTCTGTTTTTAAACATTTTTCGACAAAAAAAGAAAAGAAAAAAAATGTAAAAAGTGTAGCATTCACAACAAATGTGAAGCAAAGTTTAGACAAAAGTCTATGCAAGTTCATTCTGGGCAATGCAAATAAAGGCAAATCCACATGTAATTCATCTTTATCTCTATTCTCTGACATCACCAACAGTTACAAAAGGAGGACCGGTTTAATGCTGATGTTAGTGGGTTTAAGGAGCTGTATGGTTAAACAGAAAACGGAGAAAAGTGAGCAAATTTGAAGACATTCTTGGGAACATGATAGAAATGATGGCAGCACTGCAATGATATTTCTCCTACTGGCCATTAAGACCAAACATTTGTGGGTTTCCAAAAATACCTCAGCAAGTATACTGGCATGAGGTGAGACTTTGCTTCACATTTGATGTGAACACTCTTAAAAACAAATAAAACAAACATACAAAAGTAAAATGCACTGAAGTAGCAAAATGTTACCATTTAATACCATTTCACCTTTATTATTTCAGCTAATATTTGTCCATTTAGATCCACTACTTATATATCTATCACTGTATATGTACAAGGTTAAGTGTAATTCAGTGCCCTGTGGGGCAGTTCATATCATATTGTCCATGACAATGCTGATAAAACATTTTAAGTGACATAAAGTCATTATCCAATATCACTGCTATATCAATACTATGTTTTATGAACCCTTTCCAACCTATCTGAAAAGGGAGTTTCTTTAACAGCCTCCAACAAAGCACAATAAAACATTCAGCATTTTCTCTATATCATGATCAAAATATTGTGATATAATTCTGAGGCTATCCCCCCCAGTGCCCTCCTGCTGGTATAGCCTATCGTACTTGATCTTCATGTGTACCTAGTATTCATTATATTGGTTGAATGGTGCCATATTAATCCTTCCTCCTCTTTTTTCTGGCCTTACTAAATGTAACTAATTTATGGCGGAAACCCAGTGAAGCCCATTTCCAAAAAGGGATTTTTTTATTTTTTATGATGAAATAGATGACGAAGTGTCATACAACCCAGTTCATCTAAGGTTTATTAAGGCCTTCAGTCTTTGTAGTGGTACTCTGGAGTATTGAACCCTAATAAACTGGCTGCAACAACAAGGTTCATTAAGTTGTCTATCATGCAGTACAGCGATGTTGCTTGTTTATTCAACTGTGGAATCATTCGTGCAACAGTAATCCTTTATAAATCTCATGCAACTTGCAACTCACCAATGCAACTAAGCTGTGTGTATAGTTTCACTGTAACAGACAGAGGTTTTCTGCAGGATACTGAAACCTGGTGAAAAGGTCAAAGAAACAAGCATTCCTGTTTTTAAAAACATCATCACTAAATTCAGCTTTTCACAGAAAATAATGGTACATTGAGCCATTTGCAAGATGGTTTTGGCAGGATGTGCTTTATCAGTTTCAATTAGTTGCTCTCCCTCAGTTTAAAAAAATAAAATAAAATACTGAATATTACACCAGTAGAATGTGGTGGAAGAATAGAGCCCTACAACTAAAAGCTGGTCTTATCACAGAAGAGTACACCAAAATTGTTCTATAAGCTCCATGGGCTCTAAACCTGAGAATCTTTTCCAACAACAGATAAGCGTCATAATGAGACAGCAAAAACACAAACTCCTGCCAGAAGCAAAGAACAACTCCAAAGTTACCTCACCATGACTAAGATTTGCGGTGCCCACAACATATCACATTAAACTTAAACATTCAGGCTTTGTAAACCAACAAAATGAAGACCTCAGCTACAAAAAAATTAAATGATCAGCAATTAGATAACAACAATATCTGGAAACAGTCAGCAATACCCACCAAATGTCAAAGCAACAACCCAAAAATCCAACCAATCCAGCAAACAGGTCAAAAGCAGACAGCTCTTCAGCATCTGGCTTTAAAAGAGTACAAGAAGCGGAACATACCAAACCAGCAAATATGCAACACATCGTCAGCAATTAACACAAATCATTGGGACAACTATTACAGAAGTAACAACTGTAACTTAACAATAAAAGCAACATTTTCAACATTTTGTCAAAAGCAAATTTAGATATATGTAAACCAGAGCAACATAAGCGTCACGTCAACCAGAGCAACATTAGCATCGTATCAACCAGAGCAACATTAGCATTAAGTAAACCAAAGAAATATCAGCAACTGATTACCAGCACAGCACCAAAGACAGCAGCTGATCAGAGGAGAAAGTACAAAGCAATGAGGTGCAGAGGAACATGTTTGTATGCCAGGATGCTACCCACAACTCAACACACCCACCAAAATCAGTCTGGGCATTAACATTAGCATCAGCAGTGTACCCACTGCTTTTTTAAAATTAGATTTTAAACAATTTCATTCAAGACAGCCACTAC
The DNA here is from genome assembly GCA_015108175.1 of Pelvicachromis taeniatus. NCBI lineage: Eukaryota > Metazoa > Chordata > Actinopteri > Cichliformes > Cichlidae > Pelvicachromis > Pelvicachromis taeniatus. Next base: position 41,562 of record VURO01007313.1, read on the forward strand.
CAACATCAACAGCAGCAAGCGGATAAAACACAGCAGAAGAGGAAACAGCAACAAACAAATACTGTCAAAGAATCAAGTAACCAGAAGCAAGTTTAAACATTCAGCTTTTATTAACACAACAGAGACAAAGTGAAGCTGATAAATCACACAAAGAAAACCAGAAACTGATTTTCAAGAAAGAAACTTCAGAGTCAAAAGGAAAAACACTCCATCTTAATTTGTTGGTTCAAGGCTGGAACACATAACTGGACACACGCTGCCAAATCCACCAATCAAAGAGTGGAACTGAAGAATTGAAGAAAGTAAGACCATAACAAACCCAAATGGAAAGACAGAATCTACTGAAGAACAAGAATCAGGGAATCTCCATTCACACCATTCAGCATATAGATCAAGTCTCAGATGGGACAATGAGACTGCCTCTGGGATGAAGCCCAGAGCAGACCTGAGCCCTCCTCCTTTTTCAGAAATGTCTGATAAAGAAAAATCTCTGGCTATACCAGAACACAGCTCCACTGACCTGCGCAATGCACACTGTGAGCCAACAGAACAAAATTAGTAACCACTAATACTGGGGAAACTGTGACAAATATTCCTGTAGCTGTGTTCAGCATCCAATTGACCAACTGGGGAGTCATTCACAAACTCAATTAAAGCCCCTTTCAGACATGCACCTTATTATGTGAATGTTCAGCACTGATATATAAGTGTCATGTTTCATTAAGAGTGTACATGAAAGGCCATAAGGAGGGATGCACCAATAGATTCAGTCATGATCGTCACATATTCAAAAAGTCACAAATTATACATTATTTACATAAAAAAGTTGTTATTACAATTGTCTGTCATATTTTAACATGCAACTCTGCTCCTCACTTATTTCCTAAGAAGGTGTCACAGCAGTGACCACCTAATTTGGCTGAGATTTACACTGGATACCCTTCCTGACAAAACCCTCCCCTTTATCCAGGCTTGGAACCAAAACCATGGCTGTGTCTCAATTCCTAGGACGCATCTCTCGTGGGCGGTAGCCGAGGCGGCGTATATCGGCCGGGTCCTCTGAAGGCCGAGAAGGTCGAAAGTGAGAGGCTTGTGATTTTCATCACGAGCTGTTCTCGCCCTTACCGCTTCCACCTCCTCTGCCGCCAGTGGTGGAAACTGGAATGGGCGAGGTCACGCTATGAATTCTGGGATATGGTGGGCCACATAGGATACACCAGAACCATCCTACAAATTCGGGGAAATGTAGGCTGCATTTGTCAGCTGCATTTGTAGGGGTCTACGAATTGGGACAGCCTACGTCGTGTCACTGTGACGTAATCAGCCTACAAATGTGGCCCACGAGGGATGCGTCCTAGTAATTGAGACACAGCCCATGTTTGTATCTCTTCCGAGTCTGAGACACTTAAGCAAAAATGTCAGCCACTACAACTTGGAGCAAAAAAACCCCCAAAAAATCCAGAGCAAACTGTCAGGTAAAGTTGGCAAAACAAAACAACCTGGAGAGATCAGAGACTTAAGTAACTTTTCTTATTGAATGTTATTTCTGACTGAAATTTTCATCCCTGCTGTTGACCTATTTGCAAATAAGATGATTTACCAGTTGCTGTGGTGTCACATCAGTTAAAGAAAGTGAGAAACAGTGCTGTCAAAACTGTCCACAGTTCATTACAATGAATAGAGAATCAAACCATTCCCACGAGTTTACTTATGCTTTCTAATGAATACTTTTTTCTGTTTTCCTGGCACAAAAATTATTTTAAAAAAAACCGCAAAAAAACCCAAAATATATTGGTGCATCTCTAGTAATGAGTTTGAAGAAGACATAACTTTAGAATCAGTCTTACACTTTAAGCTTTTCCTTGTGTTGACAATCTAAATCACGACTCTGCACTTTCCTGTAGAAATTACATAAAAACAACAGGCACATCATTGTCATAAATTCAGGTTATAAAGAAATATATAACATAGGCCTATGTTGCATATATTAAATCATGATATTAAAGCTACAGTGTAACCGCATGGTTGATTACAGTAGTGGAATTTAATTAATCGATTTAGATTTTGCGTCTGAAAAGGACTGATGCTTATAAACCAAGACCACACAACCGTTAACAGCTATCAAAAACGTCCCCACATGGTCTCCACGAATACTCAGCCTCATCTCGAACAACATCCTCTCTGACAACATCGCGGCCAAACACTTAACCCAAAGCTGTCGTTTACTGGTTTCTACTGGGCAGTGACGGGCGGCGTTGTAACCACACAGCGAACTGAGCTACAAGCTAAAATCGTTCAAAACCTTCCTCCATCAGCATCATTCTACTCAATAAAAACACTACAAGAACACGAACTGGCGCTCAGTGAAAAATAAAAAAATAAATGCACATATCTGCTAGCAGCTACGGTTAAGACACCGCTTTACACAAAACTTGCTTATACTTTTTCTTATACTAACAGTCATTACGCTCAACAAGCATTCAAGGAGTACGAGGAGTTTATACAGTCGTAGCTAACTATCAAATACTCAGCAGATAAGGGTAAATGTAGCTTATAAAGCTTAGCTTCCTAGCAGGCTAACGATCATTAGCGACCTAGCTGGCTGTGGTGGTTGCTTTGTATGTGTGTGTCTGTGTGTGAAGTGCAGCGGCGCAACGAGCCGGCTGCGTGCTTTTATCGGCTCCCGCTGTGATTTCGTCTTTTAGCGAGCAGCCGCGGATGTGTTCTTACCGAGAAATTTGTCAACAAACACACTGAGGTTTAACTCATGAACGCGGGTCTTTTCTTCTCCCTTCTGCAAGCTGCTGCTGCTACTACTGCACGAAATGTCGGCGCAAACACCGCGATGACAGACGTGATGACGCGAGAACACGCAGCTGATTGACCGACATCGCCACCTGTCGCCTGGGGGAATTAAGTAGTTTGCCAAAACCAACTGTTTAGACTGTTTTGACTCTGACCATATCCTTCTATGACACCTGCGTCGGCTACATGATTGTTGACTTTCGCTTAACCGGGTGAAAGGACTCACTCTCTCTCTCATACATATGCATGTACACTGACACACACACCCCTCCCCCTCCAAACGCCTCCGATGCTAATGCAGACGCAGGCATGCTGCAGGACAGGATGCTGCTGTCTACACCGGTTCACCCCATACCCACCATTGTTGCTTGCCATGTGTTTCTATTGTGTTAAGGTGCTGCTTTTTGTGCGGAGGAGTTTTTGTTTTCTGGTCTCATACTGATCCCCTACCAGGAACTCAGTCTGAGTAGAGTTCTCTTTTTTCTCCTCGACTTCCTTATTGTGTTGTACATTTCATTGGGGTTTTTTTTTTTCCAGTTCTAACCTGTCTTCCCAATGTGATGTTTATGTAATGTATGTATGGTCAGAAGGGGTCCAATTTCGCTGCAGGCAACTGCAAGTGACAAATAAAGGCTGATCATCATCATTCACACATAATCACAACTGTTTTGAGAATCTGAGTTGTAAAACCAATAAACACATACAAAATAAATCAAAAGTTGATCGCATAACCAGAAGTAGCAGTTTTAATGGATACTAATGTGCAATGACGAGTAACAGCAGAAGACCGTAGATGCAGGAGACAAATAAATATATCAAAAAGAGGCTCCGGCTACATCCAAGAACACAATACAAGACACCCTCCTCCCAGATAGTGTTGTCTTAGAGACCCACATTTTTTAACCAAATTGTTTATTTGTGTTTAGACTTTCACAATCATCTTGTATTTCCTGTCATAAGCCACAGACACGTGTGACAGAAGTCTGACTTTAAAAATCAAAGCTCCAGACTTGTAGAGTGTTCCTGACTAACAGAACAATAAAACTGCTGCTGCTAACACTGTCTCATTGGATATTTCACTGAGAACTGCTGATCATATGCCGACATGCTACCACTGAATGAATAATAAACGCTGATGTGGGACAGTAAGACAAGAGCATGAGACAGAGAGGGCAGTTTATAACCCGTGAACAGCGCTGGAGAGATAAGCCTGCGAATCTCTAGTGAAAAGGTCTGACTCGAATAAATACTGGGTGAATCATCACATCCTGCTGCCTTCAGTTGCTCTTTCCAGCTTTGCTGAAGCAACACAGCTTTGTTCCAATTCTTTTATCACTTAGTTTGTTGCCCATGTTTTAGTTTTTCCTAATTTATGTGGCTATCTTTGGGTTTAATGTGAGTGTACCGGTATCACAAAGCTCGGTCACATTTAGCAAGAGTAAACAGTAACTCTGTTGGTCACCATCTTTATTCATGCTTCTCCACAGCAGGTTAATTCTCAGAATATCAAAACATGTCATCAGTTGGTCAGTTGGATTGCTGAATATAAGATACTTTTAAAATTTAAACTAAAACCTGGAGAAAGATGCATGCTGATCACTTAACTCACTGCTTTTTAAAAAAAATGATTTTCGTGATCGACCAATGGATGTTTGAACAACTGCTTGACTCAGTAAATGATAAATTCCACCTTCGCCCAGGGAGATGGTACCTTGCTCTGGGTACCTCAGGGTAGCCGTTTGGTGGATTCGACCTTCCAATCATGGGGCAACCACTCTACCTACTGAGCTATCCCTAGAGGTTGCATTTCAACCTGCTAAAAATCACCATTTGCTACTCAGTAATACAAGTTTCACTGTTTCTTGCCACATTAACCACTACATGATTTGGACAGCACTGCGTGTAACTTCCATTTCCCACAGACACGCTCATCAAAATGTTAAATTTAGTGAAGTCAGATCACCTAAAGAGTCAGATTAAAAGTGCCTCTGTGCCATCTACTGCATGTCTGTCACACTGTGCAAGATCAGTCTCAGATAAATCTTGGTCACAGATACCGATATGCATATAAAATTGTGCGATGGATGCATAGTTCATTACAGTGGTGCAATGTTTTTAGAAAAAATAATGAGAACAGATACATATGATTACATATAAAAGGGGTTCTTCTTAGTCATAGACAGTTGTTTTTTACCTTTTCTAATTGACAGCCAATTATTTTGGTTACTGTGTGTGCCCGCAAATTTGTTATCTCCTAACCTTTATAAAAAAAATATGACATGTGCCGACTGGTTTATCCTTTATTATTATATTCTGAATTACTGCTTTGTTTGGGTAGCCCTGCTGTGAAAACATGGTCCTGGATGTCTGTCTCAGTATTTTTGCGGGCAGTCGTGGTCATCAAAGCCCCAAATTGGCCACTGATGGACATGTCGCACAACCAGCACCATATTTTGTCTGAGACAACCAAAGAGGATGTATTTCTCATGAATGCCATCTTAGATCTCAGAGCGTGTCACAGCCTCTGAAAATGTTTCATCTGAGATAAAGAAGCAACCTTCTGGGCAGCAAAAGAAAAAAGAAGAGATTGCTGTGCGTTGGTCAACTGTCTGAGCAACATCTCCTAAGAGAGCAACTGGAGGAGCTTCTACAGAGACACTGAGCTACAGCTACAGACAGACTTCAAGTCCGACAGGGAGTTTGTGTGCGTGTTTGTTTACAGGAAGAAAAAGCTGGTCTGTTTCATCAATCTTTTGGAAACCATCATGTCGAAGTGGACAAGAGTCTAATGCTGCGTCCACTTGATGCTCTTCAGGTCAATGCCTTCCTGAATCATCTCCCACAGAGGACTGACAGATGGAAAGAGAGGCAAGGAGGCAAGTTAGTGAAAACCAGGCAATTGTTCAAAAGTTTGTATCAGTTTTATCAATGTAAAGTAAAATCAGCGTCTGCGCGATCATGACTGAGTGCCAAGTTTACCTCATCTCTCTGAGTCTGCGGACCTGTTCGATGCATTTCTCTGCTGTGTAGTCGATCTCTTCTTCAGTGGTGAACCTGCCAATACCAAATCTGACACAAACACAGACACAGACATTTACACCTGAAACTAGAGAACAGAAAGGCTGTAGGTAACCATTTCCTGGTTATCCAAGTTTGGATTATAAACAGCTTTATTCTTTGTGGATTTAGTAATTTTGATTGCTAAGTCTGATGAATGTGAAGAAAACAGACACACAAGGAAGACCATTATTAAACTTCTGGGGAGTTGCAGATCATACTCCAGGTTACAGGCAGTATTGTTACCTGATGGAAGAGTGAGCCAGATCTTCATCTGCTCCAATAGCTCTGAGGACGTATGATGGCTCCAAAGATGCTGATGTACATGCACTGCACACACAGACACAAATATTTCGTCATCTTTAGAGACTTCATCCACATTAATACAAGACTTTTGAACTGTATATTAAGGATATAACTGTACTCTCAATGCTGGTGTTGAAACTGACATGTATGTCAAATTTATAAAAACTTCCCATTAAATGGATTTCAGATATTTCAACAAACTGTTTTAGCTGATCTCAAGTTCTGCAAAGCCTGCAATTTGATTTAATCAGTCAGTGACTGTGCTGCAGGACGCACTGGATGACGCAGACTGGGACATGTTTCGACGCAGCTCTGATGACATCAACATTTACGGAAGCGGTTGTGGGATTTATCGGGAAACTAGCAGATGATACAATGGAAAGAACTACCATTTGAACGTTTCCCAACAAGAAGCCGTGGGTGGACATCCACGACGCTCTGAGATCGTGCACCGCTGCCTACAAAGCAGGGCTCGTCTCCGGTAATATGGACCGATACAAGGCTGTGTATTGCAATGTGTGCAGCGCGGTGACAAAGGCAAAGCGGAGCTACGGGGAAAAACTAGAGTCACAGCTACAACAATGCAACTCTAGGAGCCTATGGAAGGGACTGTGGACAATAACGGACTATAAACAACCAGCTTCTTCAATGACGAATGCCAACGCTTCACTGGCTGATGAGATGAATACGCTTTATGCTCGCTTCAACGCTGCAGCAAATAAAACAACAAATGGCTGCACGCGCGGAGAGCACCGGTGAAGACAACGCTTTCATCATTACAGAGCATGCCGTGAGAAAAGCTTTCAGGAGAGTGAACACCAGGAAGGCAGCAGGACCAGGATGCATCCCTGTCCTGAGAGGCTGCACTGACCGGCTAGCACCGGTATTCACAGAGATCTTCAACCTCTCCCTGGCTCAAGCAGTGGTTCCCACATGCGTCAAACAGTCCATCATTGTCCCTGTCCCAAAGAAACAACAGGCCACTTGCCACAATGATTACTGCCCAGTAGCACTGACTTTGATAGTGATGAAGTGCTTTGAGAGAATGGTTAGAGACCACATCACTTCTTCACTCCCTGTCACCACTGACCCACTTCAGTTTGCATACCGGACTAATCATTCCACAGACGATGCCATATCTCATCTGCTCCACACATCCCTGAGTCACCTGGACACTGGCAGAGGGAATTATGTTAGGATGCTGTTCGTGGACTACAGTTCAGCATTCAACACAATAATTCCCTCAAAACTTTTCACCAAATTGAAAAGATCTAGGACTCAGCTCATCTCTGTGTCAGTGGATCCTCAGCTTCCTCACAGACAGACCCCAATCAGTGAGGGTGGGAAAACATGTCTCCCCCTCCATCTCACTCAGTACTGGAGCACCTCAGGGGTGTGTCTTAAACCCCCTGCTGTACTCACTGTATACACACGACTGTGTAGCCACATCAGACACCACCTCCATTGTCAAGTTTGCCGACGACACTATTGTTGTGGGCCTGATCTCCGACAACATCGAGAAGGCCTACCTGGAGGAGATAAGGAACCTGGAGAACTGGTGTCAGGAGAACAACCTCCTCCTAAACGTCAGCAAGACTAAGGAGCTGATAGTGGACTTCAGTACAAAGCAGGTGAGGAATTACGAGCCCCTGATCATCCACTCCTGCATTGAGAGCATCCTGACGGGAAACATCTGCACCTGGTATGGGAACAACATCAAGCAGGACAGACGAGATCTGCAAAGAGTGGTGCGATCAGCCAAAAGAATCATTTTATCAGAGCTTCCTGACCTGCTGTCCATCTACACCATGGGTGGCCAACTCTAGGCCTCGAGAGCCAGTGTCCTGCAGGTTTTAGATATGTCCTTGATCCATCACAGCTGATTTAAATGGCTAAACTCAACTTTTCTCGAAGTTCTCCAGAGGCCTGGTAATGAACTAATCATGTGATTCAGGTGTGTTGACCCAGGGTGATATCTAAAACCTGCAGGACACCAGCTCTCGAGGCCTGGAGTTGGACACCCCTGATCTACACCAAGCAGTGCAAGACCAAAGCCAGGAAGATTATGATGGACCTCTCCCATCCCTACAATAGACTCTTCTCACTGTTGAGGTCTGGGAAGCGCTTCTGCTCCCTTAAGGCCAAAACGGAGAGAATGAGGAGGAGCTTCTTCCCCCAGGCTATTCGAGCCCTGAACCAGGTGTAGGGCATGACTGGACTCTCATATATCACATCACCACACGCACTCTGTTTACTTGCACTCTTCTTATAATTTCTTTCTTAAATTGTTATTTGCACATTTTTTCTTTTTTACTATAAATTTCTAAATTAAATTTTTTTAAATTTTATAAATTTCTTTATTGTAGTTTAAAGGTCGTTCATTGCACAGCAATAAGCATTCCACAACATGTCGCTGTGTATGATTAAGTGTGTAATAAATAAAATTTGAATTTGAAAGTGGGCAGTGGCAGTGCTCAAAAATCGTCAGCATTTTTATCCTCTCAAAAACGTGCCGCCTTTTCTAGTTTTTTCATGCAGTGAGTAAAGTCTCACTCTAAAGGTGCACAAATGTGCGTGAAAAAAAGTTTGTATCTGACCTCCCTGATGATAGAGCAACATCCTTCAGTGCCATCAGCAGACTCTCTCCCTCCACGTAGGCAAAAGAAAGGTTGATACAGCCTGAAAACACCCAGACACACAATCAAAGGTGTTAGTCCAATTTCCAACACTTCAAAAACATTAACTTCTAAAAATTTCACTGACTTTTAAATTAATTTCGATTTAAACTCAAGCCTGCAGCAGCAGTGAGTTTCATTTCTACATGCAATTTATTAGAGTATTATAAAACCAGTTTAATTACAAGAAGCACTTTAACACTTTGCAGTTTAAGAGTTGGTCTGGAGGGTTGGGTTAGAATTAGGTATAGGCTAAAGTTAGGGTAAACTGATAAGAAATGTGTTATGCTAATGAATGTCCTCATAAAGACTGCTATACAAACATAAATGTGTTTACCAGGGTAACGTTGTTCCGCATCTCCATTCATGATGACATCAGGAATCTCAGACATGATCTTTTGGACCAGACGATTAGCCAGCACGGACACCCGCTGATGGTCATACTACACACACACACACACACACACACACACACACACACACACACACACACACACACACACACACACACACACACACACACACGAAAATAAAAAAAAGTCAGTAATTGTAGTGCTAAGTACCCCAGTTACATCCCCTGGTTTTTCACTCACTCACTCACTCACTCACTCGAAATTTGGCATCGTCTGGGAAGTCTTTTTGGATTTTTGACTTTGCTTATTTTACCTCCATCTCCTTCTGGGCGATGCTGCAGGCAGCTCCCAATCCAACAGCCAGTGGGGTGGGGACAGTGCCAGAGCGC
>VURO01007313.1:51166-70964 GCA_015108175.1 Pelvicachromis taeniatus
CCACCACCCACACCCCCCCCCGCCCACCCCCCACACACACACACACACACACACACACACACACACACACACACACACACACACACACACACACACACGAAAATTTAAAAAAGTCAGTAATTGTAGTGCTAAGTACCCCAGTTACATCCCCTGGTTTTTCACTCACTCACTCGAAATTTGGCATCGTCTGGGAAGTCTTTTTGGATTTTTGACTTTGCTTATTTTACCTCCATCTCCTTCTGGGCGATGCTGCAGGCAGCTCCCAATCCAACAGCCAGTGGGGTGGGGACAGTGCCAGAGCGCAGCCCCCTCTCCTGCCCGCCCCCGTTCTGTATTGGCTCCAAACGCACCCTTGGCCTACGACGCACGTACAACGCACCCACACCTGGACACGCACACGTAATAAGTATTTTTGTTTTTACAGCAATTTACATATATCTTTGCAAAGCTAATCATGCTCAGACTTTGTCAGCTGATTGAAAAAACTCGACTGATTGAAAAATGTATCTAGATTTAATTCCATTATGATCAACTATTTTAAATAAAAAAACCAAAAAGAAACCTCTTTTAAAAAGGAAAATCTTCATATAAACAACATATACGCACTCGAACTTCTTTCTTCACATCCTTATATTATTTTTTGGCGTCTTTCCTGCTTCATATTTCACCTTTGCATGTATTTTGTTACATTTTTAAAACCAAAACACATATTTGTGTGGAAAATTTTGCCCTGTCTAGTTTTATGCAATTTGTTGAGCTGTGACATCAGCTCAACAAACGATCTCACCAGCCTATCGATCACTTTAGAGTTATGCCACCTACTGATACTGCTAGTAAAGCTGACCTTTGGGTCCGTAAATCTTGTGACCACTGATGGACATCAGATCGATCTTCCAGTCAGAGATGCTGATGGGAATCTTCCCAACGGCCTGAGCAGCATCAGTGTGGAAGAAGACTCCTTTTGAACGACAAATCTGACCTGTAGATAGAGTTCAATCTCATTACTCTGATCACAGCTCTGAATTGGGGTCCACATAAAGCGAATGGTCTGATTTATTCAATGAAGCTCATCGAACTATTTAGATGTGGATATTATGAGTGTGTGATTGTAAGCATTTCATATATGTTTGATTTGCCACACTTACCAATCTCCTTGATGGGCTGCTTGACTCCAATCTCATTGTTCACGGTCATCACTGACACCAAAGAGGTATCAGTACGGATGGAGGCCTCCAACAACTGAACACACAAACAAACATGTAGTCAGAATCACTGTAAAAAGCAGACATGGGACATAATAACTCGTCAATTCTGTAATGCTAAAAATGGAGGTCAAACAACCTTTTTAGATAAAGGCTTCACTGCCCAGAGGTATTGTAAAGATAGCTGCCAGTTTTTACAGTTTTTAATATATTCACTGCCTTCTGAATGTTGTCTGTATGACCTCTCTATTTGTCTCTGCATGTTTACCTCCAGGTCCAGCAGGCCGTTCTTCTGGACTGGCAGGTAAGTAACATCGAACCCTTCTGACTCTAAAATCCGACACGAGTCTAGGACACACTTATGTTCGGTCTGAGTGGTGATCACATGACGTTTTTTGGCTTTGTAGAACCGGGCTACACCCTGCAGGAGAGACAACACTGGGTTAGAGGGGAAAGAAAACATGTTTAAAGATTTTATCTGATTCTAGCATTTTCTGGAGTTGTGAATCCAGTTTGTGGCTACTGCGCGTTTCTTTTTTGCACTGATTCAATGACCTCATATATAATTCCAGTAAATCAGAATCAACAGCAGCGTGACTTTAATTTCCTTCCTCTATTCTTGCTGTTATAACTTGTTAAAAACACATGGTGTCTTTGCTGAGGCAATCCCAGTGGACCAAAGTGAAGCAGTTTGTTTTTCAGTGGTATAAACAGTGAAAACAGATGCAGCTTTTTCCTGTCAGCTGACTTATTTGCCTCATGTACACAGTAAATCTCCTTTAATTAAATGTTCTCAAGGTGGTTGACGAAATCAATTTTTATCACAAGTTTTTGCACTCAAATGATTCAGAATAAACATCCAAGTCATTAACAATTCAAAGAATTTTGTTAATGACAGTTTTGTTTTAAGGAGATCTATTAATAGGTCACATTGTGAATTTGGTCTTTCTGTTTGATGTGTTTTCATGCTTTTATTCATATCTTCTTTTTTATTTCTCATGTAGTTTATCACTTTGTTTTTTTTACAGTGTTCTTATTTTGTAAGAGTTGTGTTTTAATTTGTTGTTTACATTTTATATTTTGGATCAGTTTTCACAAAACAAAACCTGTGTGTGTTTGTGTGAGAGGAAGTGATAAAGGTCAAGAGCAGAAAGAGTATGACCTTGATAGCCATGTTGTTGGACTCTGTGGCTCCGCTGGTGAAGATGATCTCTCTGGGATCGGCTCCAATGAGATCAGCCACCTGCTGCTCAGTGGGATTGAAAAAAACAAACAAACACCAAACAGATTTACTGATTTTTCCATATCAGATCTGGCCCATTTTTATCAGTTGATCAATAAGCCTTGGCCAATCATGACCATGTTGCTCTTTCATCACTGTTTCTTCCTTGTACCACTTCTGATAGATACTGATTACTGCAGGCTGGAAACACCCCACAAGAGTTGCAGTTCTGGTGATGCTCTAACTCAGTTGTCTACCCATCACAATTTGGCCATTGAAAGATTTGCTCAAATTCTTATGTGTGGCCATTTTTCCTGCTTTTAATGCATCAACTTTGAAGACAAAATGCTCACTTGCTCCCTAACATATTCCTTTCACAGTCTTAATGTTGTACATGAAACATGACATCTATCTATCTATTCAGCTGATGCTGAGTTCAAACATTCAGCGCTCCATTTTGGTGTGTTCTGTGTTCACTAGCTTGTAAGTTTGAAGCTGCGGTGGAGGTGATCTCATCTGTTAAGTTGTGTATGAGGCCTGCGTCTCTTTGGAGACCACAGCTACAACTGAGCAAGCCAAAGTCATACATGCTTATTTATACTTTTTTAAAGATGGATCAACTCTCTACCTTCCTAGCGGTCTCCATGGCAGATTCACTCTCCCAGCCGTAGGCGTGTGTTCTGGAGTGAGGGTTACCATAGTAATTCACCTGGTATGGCAACATGGCATCCAGCACCCGGGGATCCTAAAGACACACACAAACATATGAAACTCTAAGTACAACCAGGTTTATGTCCAACTCTCTCTGACATCAGCTGTAAAAGTCTGTAACAGTGACAAAGTGCTTAGTAACAGTTACCATGGGAGTGGTTGCTTGGAAGTCCATATAGAGGGGGCGAAGCTCATCCTGTTCATGTTTCTTGTTCAACTCTGCAGCATAAAGTACAGTATATTTAAGACATTTAAAGTCATTTTAAAAACCACATTTCATTTATTAATGTAAAAAAACTAACAAACAGCATTTAAAATGTAAAAACTATTAAGACAATATGGCCTTGAAGTATTTGTTATTAACCTTAACCTAGGTAACTGTAAGTAAATTGATAAATGGATCAACTATATACTAAAAATGTGATTTATTTCACATGTTTATGAAGTTTATAAATTCAACTAAATTCAGTGTTTTATGGGAATTTAAGACCTGCCTGAAAACAGCATCTATTATTCAGCTGGTTTTACTAACTTGTTTAATCAGATCTGGAATGACATACTGGGTCAAAAATCTGTACCGGGCAGGAGGTCATCAGTTGGTTAAATTCATCATCAATTGTGCCTTTAACAGCCAAACAAAAGTAAAAACTCTCATATAAAAAAAACTGACTCAGTGTCAAGGCATATTTGTAAAGAATATATAATAGTAGCATTTTGCTTTGTGCTTATTTTATTATATAAAAACAAAAAACGCAGGACTGGTCTTAATCTGCCTTATTTCTCTTCATTTAATAAGTAGAACTACAATCTTCCCATTGTCTCATAAATTAACTAATGACCACAAATGAATAACTTAATTATTTTTCACGTCTCTAGACTGACTCATCTGTGTGGAGACAATGAGCACAAATTTCAGCCTGACTCCATATTTTTAATGCATTTTTGTAAAATGCATTAAAAAACGTGTCTATCTGGTAATGAAGTCAAGAGTAATGTGCCAGATTTTAACATTATAAAAGCGAAGAAAGTGAAACAGAAAATCAGAACAGTTCTTTATCAAGATTGCTTCATTTTGTGCCAGTCAGCTAGTTCTCCTGAACTTCTCGTTTTTATGTGATTTCATTGAGTATTTTTTTTAGGTTTTCCTGACCTCACAGGCATTTTAAAGTGGTCAGTTAACCTGACAGTTCACAGACGCTGTGAAGTTTCCTGCCCCCTTACTAAACTGCGTCACTTTGGGATTAGCTTTGTGCTAGTTGGTCTTGGGGAGATAAGCTACCCAGTTTGCTCCGGGCTGTTGTTACCTTTCTGCGGCGAGCTAGCGGCCGTCCGCTCGGAGCTCAGCCGGAGAGGAAGCCACGCGGTTGGCCTCAACAGCCGGGAGGACACGGTCCTACCCGAGGCAAGCATCTTGTCAGTGGGCTGGCTTCAACTGGAAAGCCGCTGACCTCCGTCAAAAATACCACGTTGATCGTATATGAATACCAGTAAAACAGAAAACTTGACACAGACCAGCTTAAACAACTGGTTCCTCCGCAAGAAAAGAATAATAATAATAAAATATCGCTACTTAAGACATAAGGTTAAATTTGAGTGAAATTCGGTCTAGTTGCCGCCTGTCAGTTACGTCCAGGTATAAACACAAACGTCAAGATGAATACGTAACATGAATACTTCCGTGTGAGGCTTCCAAAATAAACGTTTGTCGCGAACGTCATAATGACAAACTTTGCTTTATCGTCATATAAAATAGATTATTTTCTGAAAAAATAAATAATATGTACATATATTTGGATGATTATCAGTAGGACTGATAATTGTTTTGTCCTCCGATTTCAAAGAGGAGAGAAAAAAAACAAACAACAAATAAATAAATGCAAGTAAAAATGTAAAAACAATATCATAGCATTGGGCCAGGGTCACAAGTAATGACTTGTTAGACTTTACAGAGTTACAACTTCAGGTTTCTGTTAATTAATATAAGTAAGATAGTGGAAGATGTTCTTTCTCACAAAAAATTGGGAATTCTGGCGTTATAGCACCCAAAACAAATTATGCATTTTTAAAAATCCCATTATTTTAATTTTAAGCTTCCGCCTCTTAGCAGCGTCTTCAGTCTGTCAGATTGATAGCTTGACGCAGCTCGATGTCGATGCTGTTTCATGGTTGCACAAGAAACGGAAATAGGAGGCGGGAGTTCCTGTGAAATTCGCCACTCTTATTTGTTAATTTTCTGTGTTTTGGTGCAGTTTCAGCTTTCTGATTGGCTAAAGCAACGGGTCTGTGCAATGTGGTTTCAGCATTTTCAGATTCTTATGAATACTTTTAAATGATCTATTTTTGCTTCAATAAAATTTGAAAAAAAGTGTTTTATATTAACTATTTGTGTACGTTTCAAGAGTAAGACGTTGTGCTTAACAGTGTAAAAAGTACAGCTAAAAAAAAAAACTCTTGGCAGCACGGCATTTTGTCATAGCATCGAAGGTCCCAAGTTCAATTCCACCATCAGGTCAAGGGCTTTTTCTGTGGAGTTTTTACATCTTCTCCCCTGTTTGCGTTGGTTCTCTCCAGCTTCTTCCCACAACCCAAAGACGTTGGGTGAGGTTAATTGGAGAAAAAAAATTGTCAAAATTGCCCATAGGTGAATGTGAGTGGGAATCGTTTTCTGTCTCAGTGTGTTAGCCCTGCAACAGATTGACGACCTGTCTAGGGTGTACCCCGCCTCTCGCCCTAAGACAGCTAGGATAGGCTCCAGCGAAGAGAATGGATGGATATGTAATATTTAAATTCAGACCCAAACTCCATACCAGCTGGTGGCGCTTTTTGATGTTCGCCCAATACAGAAGAAGACGAAAAGGTAGAAGCGGAAGAGAAGACGAAGTAGAAGCCAAATGTAGCTCATTAGCTACCTAGCTAGGTCACTTTTAAAAACCATATATATATATATATATATTACTTTTTAAAACACCGAGAATGAAAGACTAAACTTTTTGAGTGGTGGATCTCGCTTTGAGGTGAGTTTGAGGTTTCTGCTCGTAATGTGAAAGCTCGCAGAGACGAGCTAACCTGTCAGTGTGTCCTGCAGGACGGTCAAAACGTTTTGGGGTATATATTTAAGATTTACATGCGTTTCCTGCCTGTAGCAGCTGCACTGATCGTAGTTAGTAAAGATGAAGAGGAGAAAAAACTAGTTCCCTGAACGTTAGACGCCAACATTGGCGTCAATGCCTACTTGTAATTCACAGCGACGAGTAAAAAGCAGAACTAAGCACTGTGGGGTTTTAATTCCCGAGTCTGAGTCCGATATCACGTTGAAACCGAATTTATATTGTAATATGTAATAGTAGCTTATCGTTGTTATTTTCTATAGATGTTATTGTAGAACACAAATAAGTGAGAAATATTTATCAGTTTACATACAGCGAGCAGTCTGTGTAGAGACAGGGACCCCCATATTTTGCAGCGTACAGTACTGTGATTTCCCCCTTCCTGATTTTTTCCCCTCCCTTTTTGATGTGCGTATGTGTTATACTTTATGTTTTAAATTATCAAACACATTTTAATATTGAACAAATGTAACCTAAGTCAATAAAAAGATGCCGTTGGTTTTGCCACCCATTACAACCCAAGAGTTGTAATCAAGCATGTGTAATGACTGGCAGTGAGTGTTTCACATCACTGTGGCCCGCCCTTATTAGCAGAACTGTTTTAATTCAGGATTTTCAAGCATAAAAATCCTTTTTTTTTTTCTTTTCTTTTTTTAAGGTCATTCCAAAACATCTTAATCGGATTTAAGCCTGGACCTTGCCTAGGATACTTCAAGCCCTTTATATTGTTTTTTTGTTTTTGTTTGTTTCTTTGAGCCGTTTGGTGACATGCCTCTAATTATTGCCCTGCTCCATTAACCAAGTGCACAAGTGCATGTTTCGGATTCCAGCTTTAAAGCTGTGACTATCTGGTAATGTTTTCTGTTCTATTGCTACTTCATGGTTGGTTAAACCTTGTTTTATGTATGTGGGGTGGGTTGCATGCAAGCCATTGCTTTGGCCTGCACACTTTCTTTTGGAAAGAACCACTTGTTTCATTATGATCAGATGTTTGAATCCATCCTTAAGTACAGAACTGATCTATGAACATGACTTTAGAGATCATATACCCTTCATATGAAATGAAGGGTGAAAGTAGTACTTGTCACTGTGGGGTTTTAATTCTTGCTGTCAGAATAAAGAAGTTATAAGATTATACATGCAACATTTTTAGCGGGCATTCTAGGAGTGCTGCAAATGCAAAGTTGCCACCGACCTCATGTTATCAGAACAGAGCTGTTTTGCAAAGTTATCTGTGACTGATGCCAAAGTCCATGTAGCGCACACACAAGCGGAATATGGCCCACAGATGATCTCAACCCAGCTTCTTAAAAATCAATAAAAGCTGTGACTTAGTAGAGTGTATGCATTTTTGTGTGAAAGGAGGGTCGCCCGCATCTTCTTTAAGTTTTTTAAATAAATGATACTCTATAGTAGTTTTTGGATCTAATTAACGAAGCGGGTATCAAACATCTCTTCACCGAGTTTCTCATTTGCTGGACGGACTGTGGAACAAGAACTGCTGTCTAAGCATTGTAGTTGGACTCCGTTGAAGCCCAGAATGAGATCCCCGGGACTCTTAATTTTTGCCCTAAGTGATTACACAGAGTACAAGACTTGTACCGGACCTTTTGAGAGTCATGCAGAGCTGATCTAACAAGTCAAATAATAATTTGCAGCTGTGCATGAAGATAATAAATCCACTGTATTAATCTCTCAAATCAAGATCATAGAAAGAATGATATTGTAAAATATGTTTTAGTTATGAAAGTCAGAAATTAATTTGAATGATTTGTGCCAGTGTCTGGAAGAACAAACATGTTTGTGTGAGTGACCAAGAGGGCAGAAGAGAAAGCCTACACCCACATTAAACATAGAAGTATTTATTTACACAGCTTCACCTTCAGTGATGGTAACTTGCTGAAAGCTGTGACATGGCAGTTAACTCCTTGGTTTATTTCACAGGTGCCGCCATGCTCCAAGAGCCTTTAGCACCTAAGATCAACACGTTTGACTGAAAAGCTGTTGCCACTGCCGCCATCATGGGGACAACAATGAGCGAGCCGTGTATTTATGATAAACTGTCCGAGAGCATCGATATCCTCCGTCAGTCGGGTTACCGCTACGGCATGTCGGAGAGGGAGATCGAGAGGTTCATCAAGCAGGTCCTAGAAACCAACGAGCCCAGAAGAGAGCCCCCACAGTTCCCCATCCTGAGAGCCACCATCAAGGTTCACATATAAATAATTACATTGCTGAAACAGATTAATTACTGAAGACCTTTGACACATAAAGAGGCTTTGTTTTGAGTTTAGTTCAATAGTGTTGTTCATTAGTTTGAAAGACTTTTTTAAGATAGATTTAAAGTATCAAAATCCAGTGAGTTAACTTTGTAGAAGATGCAGCTCTTTCTTTTTCTTGCTCTCCTGATAAAGGAGACATTTGTCTGAGTCTTTGTGTTGTCTCCTCAGTTTGTGGTGGCTGTCGGCTTCCTGCTGGTGGTGGTGCTGGCCTTCACCTACCCTCAGAATGCCCCCCAGTTAGGACTGGTCAATCTGGGCTGCTATAACTGGTCGTCCCCTCTCAGTCACGTCCGTCTGCTCTCCCTACCCATCGCCAAGAAGTACAACCTGCAAGGTGTGAATTGTTTCAGTTTTTGTTCTTGCACAAACATGTGTAAACAAACAAAATCCAGAGTTTCTTACTAAGGAGAAAGTCCTTATTACAGCGCTGTAGTTGAGATGTGCCAAACCAGAAAATATTTGAAGTTTCAGTTGAAATTAAATTTGACGTTTGTGTGCAGCAGCAAATGTGACTGTTCCGTAAAACTTGTTTTCTATTTGGAAAAAATCTGAAACCAAAAAAGGAGAAATGCACTTTTTTTTCTTTTTTTCTTTTGCAGTAGAACAAGCCCAGGATGATTTGTTTTTTTTTTACAAATTTTATTTTTTTGCATCTCTGCTTAGTGGGTACGTCTATGTTTATGCATGCTGTTACCTGCTGGGACACTTAGTAGAGCTGTTTCATCATTAATACATCTACCTGTGTTTTGGTTTTAAATGTTAAGTGTCAAATCCACAGATTTGTCTGTGCACTGTGTGGGGCAGTGCACAGACAGTGCTATATGCTAATCACTGCTAAGTAACAAACAAAATCAAATAAAACATACTAGAGTTGTAGGACAGTAAAATAATCCCAGTAAAAATCTCTCTAAAGGCGCCATAAACATGATGCGCTTCAATGACTCTAGTTAGCGCAGATGACGTCTATCAGACTTATAAGTCTATAAAAAAACTTTTTTTGTTTGTTTGTTTGTTTCAGACCAGCCTGTAAATATGTGTCGCTTAAGTGTTTGTTTGTGTGCTGCAGGCTTCCATGAGTGGTGGAGCGCCGGCACTCTCAGACACAATCTGGTCAACTGTTCAGGCTGTGCGGAGATTTCCTCAGTGTTGGAAGTCCCTGAGAGCCTCAGAGGGACTGTCACTCTGCGACGAGGGCCCCAGCTTGTCCTGCTGAAGGTCAGAGGTCAACGTAGTCACGGTGGCCATCTGATGAGCCTCGTGTCATGTGATAGCAAACCTGTTTAAAATGTCTGTAAACACCACTTTGTGCCATTTAAAGGATTTAACTGGTTTAATTGTTGGCTCTGTTATTAGCGTAGCCTCTGTCTTTGTGACATGTGCATTTTTCTTTCCAAAGAATCACGTCCGCTGTAAACAGTTGACAGCTGACATCTTCAATCTGAATTAAAAAAACACTACATGAAATGTGTTAAGCAGTGATATTTGGTACACATTCGGTTTGTTCATCTTTATTTCCGTTTTTCTGTGCTGTTCTCTCTAGGGCGGGGAGTCCCTCAGCGTCCAGCGGCAGCAGCTCGAGGAGCTCTATCTGGCTCATTCGGGCTCCATGTCCATTCTACTGGAGGAGGATGACGGCCTGCACAACTACAACCTCGGCCTCCCTCAGGGACCTGCCAACTTCACGCTGCTCTGGTACTTTGCTCTGGCATTTTGAAAGTAGTGCTCCATTTGTAATTGTAATTGTCAGATTGCTGACCCTATGACTCTAAAACTGGACTTTACAAACCAATACGTGACATCGCTGTGACCAGTCATTATATTTAGATACAATCTTTGTATATAACTATCGTTATAGTTATGCATATTACTTCTGTCCCTGTAGGCGGTTCAGCTCTGGGACCAGGGAGAAGGTGCTGAGGTGGCTCTTCCCAAAGGCTGAGCTCTGCCCCCTGCTGGACAGCGCTGGGACCATCCTGCAGCGCTGCCTGGTCACCCACAGCACAAACTCTCAGAGCAAGGTGAGTCAACTGTGTTCATATTTTGATCGCGGAACAAACTCCATGCTTATAATCGTTTTGGATACAAAGAGCAAACAGTAAAAATAAAGTCTTGATGCATGCTCAATCATCCAGGTAAGTAAATCCTAAAAGGTTGATTCTGTTGGTCTGAACGCTACGTCCAGACCAACAGAATCAACCTTTCGGGGTAAAAAGAAAGAAAGAAAATGGATGTATTATTATTATTATTATTGTTATTATTAAGTCTATGTGTAAAGCAGCTAATTGAAGTGTGTTGAGGTTGCGAGCGTCAGAGCCTCAGTGACGTTGTGTCCTTGATAATCTTTAACTACAAAAACACAGCTTTCAGCTTTCTTTGTTGTAAGCTCCTGTTTGGGTTTCAGGGTGTCAGGGTGTTGGGCTGGCTGGTGGTGGGCGAGGGGCTGCCAACCGTTCGAGTTCTGCCCGTTCAGCGTTGCCAGAAACACTGCAGCTCCTTCAACCTGTGGCTGACACCTGGAGACATGGGTAACACCTGCTGCCCCTGCACATTTTTACACATGGACAGCAGATGAAAAAAGTGAAAATATAGTTTTCATTGTTAGGATTTTATATAGTTTATTAATTCATAAAGTATTATTTAGAAAACTATTCCTGAATATGTGTAACTCTTCTTCTGCCATTCAGAAATGCATTTTCCCTGCTGCCCAGTACAGATCAGTTATAGCTTGTTTGTACACGAAAGAAAAGATTAAAGCTTAAAGGAATATCATATCAATGAAAAATAAATGTTCTGTCATTTATATTTGACTGTATATATGTTTCATTTGACAAATTTTTGTTCAAGCAACATAGTTTTATGTAAAGATTCTTGTTTGTGTTCTGAAATCAGAGCAGTTAATGTCTTGTGTGGCTGCTGAACACCTACTGTTGTCCCCTCTGACCTTTGACCTGCACAGTATACGCTGACCCTCGGTACTGGCAGATGGAGCTGTTTCCCGGTCGAGGCCAGAACATCATCTGTGACGGGTCGACCTTTTAAAACTTCAGGAGGCGCCAAGAGAAGAAGGGCGGAGTTCAGGACTGAGGCGTGACATGGAGATCATCTGCCTTGCTCCAGCTCCGCCCACTAATGCCTTACAAAGTCCAATCTTTTTATTATTATTACTTTTTCCTGGTACCCCTTCTCTCTGATAATCTTCCCATCATCCTCAGAGAGCTGGAGCAACTGCACACGTGGAGGTTTGAGGACTAAAAAGTGACTCTGCTGAAAGGAATCTGCACTCGTGCCATAGCTCCACAGACATCTCTCGATAAATCAAACAAACAAACAAACAAAATCTTTGGGCGTGTGTCTCTTTAGTTTGCCCGGCCCCAGGTCTCTGAATCACAGCGACTCGTTCTGTGATTTTAAAATATCTGCTGTTGTGCTTGTTGGGTGGAGAAAACAAAATTTCTATTTTGTGTCAAAACCAGAAAAATGTCTTCAAGTGTGACTCTTCACAGTGATGAGGATCAAATTTAAAAATCGTGACTTTTAAATGGAGTCCTCTTAAGAGACTTGTGGTTTCAGATATTAAGTCACAGCTGATTGGTCAGCCCCAAACCGGAGACAACCCAAGCACCATCTACGACGGAAGAATGAAGAGAAACAAAATTAGCACTTTGCCTATTGGCCATGTCCAAGGCTGGATTAACCTAAACCATGCATCTTTTTAATCTGTAATAATTGATCAATCTAAAATGAAACTGGGAGTAATCAAAGTAGAACCAGTAGCAATGCAGAGGATGCCCCACAGCTCTCTTTCTTTTTCTTCCTCTAACGCCTGCTTAAGTTTTTGCACTTTCTGGGAACTTTAAAGGAACTTACTTACTGTGGTAAAAGAGCCGACGTGTGATCAGGACTTCCAACTGCTAACAAACTCAGATGGTGTCGAGAGGAAAACCTCACCGAGCTGCTCAGTGCGGGAGCAAACCCAGAAACTAATTTAAAAAAAACAATTTTCAGCACCTGTTCTGACACACCTGCACCTTTTGCTCTTATTTGGGTCTTGTGATTATTTTAAAGGGACAGTTCACCCAAAATTTTTAAACCATGATATTCTCAGTTACATATCGTAGTACCTAAAACAGTCTGTCAACAGGTTTCATTTGAATTGTTAGATTTTCTGTATATTGGGGAATTTTTCTAAAGTGGACCCATTATGTTCTAGTATCAGTAACTCAGTAAGAGGATATTAGAGATATCCCCTCTTACCGATATCATAGAGATCTAAGAGTAGAAGAAATGAAACTTACATGTGCATACATAAGTAGGCTATCGATTTTTAATATGAGCATCCTTCATTTTAGCAATAAATATGGTGAAAAATTGGAAAAGGCTTACTTTAAATGAATCTCTCCTATATTACAAGGTTTTGCCAAATGCAAACACAACACTGCGATTCTCTCCTTTTTAAACAGGTTATTAAAAAATTTTTTTTTTTGTCAGATTTCAGAAAGGTGTTTTTAACCTGATAATAAGATGATAGTATAAGTTTTAAAGTTGTAAAGCTGCTGAAGATAGTTATGTTGAAAGGTGTATCTTTAGATTTACTTTTCTATTTTTGTTATCTCTGCCTCAACACAGGTTTTAAACCTGTGAGAAAATATATGGGTGAACTGGCCCTTTAACATTCAGTTTTACGACACTAATGCACCACACAGCAGCAGCAGAAGGGAGACATTTTTCTGATAACACAGACAAAAGCTGCTTCTTTAATTTCATTGTTGCTATTTATTGTTATGGCTGTATAGAAATCGAACCATTAATTTTAATAATAAAGTGTTGTAATATTATATTTTTGATTATTAAGTGGGATCATTAGCACATACAGAACAAGAGCGGAGGATATGTTTTGTGCTTATCAGGGTTTAAAAGTCTGAATAATGTCAAGTGAGTTTGCCAAAGTTTCTGCATTTTAAAGATGAACTCCCTCGGCTTGTTTGAGAGTTTTAAATTACCAGCAAACCAACTGAAGCTAAGTCAGGGGCTGCATCTTTTGAAATCTTTGCTTTGCATAGAGATGTAACACTTTTATGAGGAAATTAAAACGTATCGTGTATTATTTGCTTCCATCTGTGTGGACACTTTGTTTTAAAAGTTGTGTCTGAACTTGAGTAAAACAGGGAGTTGTGATTTTCATGGTGAATCGGATTTATTGTGAAGAAAATCCAAAAAAGTCTTGCAGACAGAAGCCCATCCATCCATTTTCTTTTGCTTATCCAGTTCAAGATAGCAGACAAAATAGAATAATTACAGTGAACCTGGTATGCTCATTATCATCTCCAGAAGTCATACTTGGGCTGCTCTAGAGTAGCTTGTATGAATCAGTTAAATATAACCTTCATTGTTGTACTAGACCAGTCCAGCCTATATTTTGATTCCTATCCAGCTGAACCATCTGTCTTCTGATTGGCTGCCCCTCCAAAACAGAACAGCAGATAGTTGGGGCTTCTATGCCTTAAATTCTTAACCCTAACCCTATTCTTTTCTATTCTCTATCAGCTGGAACAGGAAAACGTAGCTCTGTCTTTTTGGAAATCTGTTAGTAAATTTTTTGCCCCACAAAATTAAGTAATACTTCCCCGAAGACTGCATCTACACACTATTAATATAGATACATTTTCAAATTAAATCACCTTTTAAAGGTTTTTTGAAATAAGGTTTTTTTTTTAATATATTTTATAAATATATAATATATATAAAAAAATATTTAAAATCCTGTTTAAAAATAATTTAAATGCTCTTAAACAAAGGTATAAGTGGTGTTAACAAAAAAACAAACAAAAAAAAAGCTAAGCCTTAATGTCCAAAGCATCTATGTGTTGAGTTGAAGAGAACTGCAGATGAAGTAGTGCTGGGCTGCTCTTTGGCGACTCATCCACAGGAAATGCTGCCCCCTGGTGGTGAAAGCTTTTAAAACGCTTTCCCCCCCTAGAAATTAAACCCATCAGATTTGAATTTAGGATTATTTACATGCCCAGTCTTTCTCTTAATAAAACACTAAAAAAAAAAGACCAGAAAACAGCAGTGTATTTACATATTTGTTTATATCAAAATATTTGTATAGACCTGAAGTTTACATTTATGTCAAGTACTGAAATACAAGTGCACCTTTATTAGTTTTTACATGATAAATGCATATCAGATGCCAAAGAGGGGAAACAAGAGTTTAAAGTTAGAAGCTTGTTCTCAGATTATATATTTGTAGGTGTAGATATGTTCTCAGTTAACTGACAGCAAGGAAGGTGCCATCTGTAGTATGGCAGGAGACACAAAAATATATTCTTTAGAAATCTGAGCACTTTGAAGTGTCACACTGACAGTAAACATTTTTTCCTCAACAAAAACTGAACAGCGCACCTTTAAAGTAACCATGAAACAACATGTGCTAAAACCGATAAAATGGACTAAGAATGCAAAGCTTCAAATACTTTTAAGATGTTACTACTTCATTAGAAACCAAGTTATAAAAGTCTTTAGTATTTCTACAGGTTAGCTTCTGTTAACATAACTGGATTGTTATTTATGGATTGACACCTGCTAAACACAACGACTGAATGAAACCACACCGAGGAGAAAAGTTAACTTATTTCAGTTAATGTTTGCTGAACTGAACAAACCGGCAGCTCGACTTAAATCCAGACAGACTGACTTCTATTTAAACAGTAGTTTTTCACCTAATGACCCCAGAGACTGCTGCAGGAACAGCAGTAATGATTCATAAATACTTTTGTTTTTGAAAGAGTAATGATAAAAAGTTAGATGTTGACAGGGTCAGATAATAACAAACAATATCTCTCCTCTTAATATTATCTCTCTCTTCAGTCAGACAGGTTTTGATTTAGTTTGCTTTCATTTCTTTCTCCACCGAACCCTGTACAAAGAAGGTGATGGGATACCTGCCAGCATTCTGGTTTTCCCACATATTGGGAAGATTCTCCTCTCAAGAAAGCCTCACAATCTGCATGATCCTCGGTGTTTTCAAATGTGTGGTTTGCAAGACTAATTTGGTATTTTTTTTATTAATTTTCATTTTTCTTAACTTGAAGTTTGTTTCTGTAGTTTTTTATTTTTTAGTTAAGTTAGCTTCCAGAGCAGGTTTTCTCATCTCAGTTAATTTTTTTTTTTTTTTTTTAAGATTTAAGAAAAAAGATTGGATGTTAAAATAAAAACAAAGACTGTAAAGGGCAGTCGAGTCTCACTCATGGACATCCAGGTCTCAGTAACAAAAGCACCAAAGCCTCATCAGACACCTTGTTGACAAATCTGACCAAACTAACAAAGACAAAAACTAAATATATGTCCCTTATATTTGTATTAATAATCTTGTTGTTCACAAAGATAAGCTCTTTGCGAGTAGGTCGACCAGTGTGACCACACGTGCCTTCAGAGTAAAGACAGAAAGACTCAAACACACCACAAAAACAAAACACACACACACAAAACTGACAACTCAAATGTGCGACTCTTCGGATTTGTAATTATTGATTTCAAAGAAAGTTATTCACCAAATTGAGATTAAATTAATGATTCAGGAGTGAAAAGTTGAAACAATATAAAAGACGACTAACTGCATTAAAGATGGATTAAAATGTGACTTTTTAGAGGAGTTGGTCAAATTTGTCAACACAACCAGCTTGAAGCACTTTGATGCAGGTTTACTGAATGTACTGATCTGAACATCTACAAATACTGCATAATTAATTTTATTTATATATATATATATATATATATATATATAAAAATAAAAATAAAACCATAATAACACTCATTTAGTGTCTCTGGGTTCTGCACGTCATGCAACAGAAAAAGTTTGGCGGGACCATAAATGCTGCCAGGACTGGACATATATTTGCTATGACACCTGCCTGCCGTGGATTAGAGGACTCAAACTAAATTCACTTCCACATTATAGAGGTAGAAAAAGAAATCTTAGAACATAACAGTCTAACCTTAATGTCTGACTACATGTTAGGAGGAGACACTGTATGTTTGTACTGACTCTTTATGAGCCACTACAGCTGTCAGAAACATTTTATAAAATGCCTTTAAATGTCAATTCAAATATAAGAGGAAAAAAAAAGAAGAAAGAAACCAATTGCTGCAGAAAGCCCAGTTGCTCATCACGTTGTTCCCACCAGCAGTGGAGACGTTTCAGAAGGTGCACGACTGTTGTGATGTGATGCAGCGTTGTGCCCGGGAGTCCAGTCGTACAGGTGGCTGCTCTGCAAATCAACCTCTGCTCGCAGATTTATTTTCTTTATTACGAAGAAGAAAAAAAGAAAAGATTAGGAAGGGCTGTCTTTGTACATGCAGACATAAAAGGAATGCATTCTTCTTCTTTTTATGTGTTCAGTGCCATGATTTGTGGTTCTGTGGTATTTCAGTTAGACTGAAGCAAATTTGTTCTGTACAGAAACTCATTAGCTGACTCAAAGGGGGAGGGGAAAAAAAGGATTCCACTTTTCTAACTTTCCTTTTTAAGCACCTGGAGCAAGGCCAAGATCATTATTGTGTCATGTTACGAGTATCAGCAGCTGCTGCGAATGAAACGATGGGTACCTGAAAATCTCTGATGTAGGTGAGGAAGAAGCTGATGAAGGAGAAGGCCAGAAACCATTCAGAGACTGTGCTGATAATGTGAGCCGTGTAACCCTGAAGGAAAAAAAACAACAAGCCTGAATGCTGCAGTAACACAAAATGAAGAGTGTTTCTGTGTCCCGCTGTGAGCAGTTGTATCCGCTCAGAGCTGCTGCCTTAAATCAAAGATCTTCTGTGACCGTTGTTGCTGACAAAACCTTAAACATTGAAGAACTAGTATAATAAAACATATTTTTCTTGAGTTGAGAACTACTAAAAAAAATTAAAATTAAAAAAACAAAAAACAACCTTTAATGACTTTAAAGCTGTGAACACACTCAGAAGACTACTGACCGTCTCTCCAGGAGTCCAGTGAAGTTTACGAGGTACGTCGACACCTATCAGACTGGTGTACATGATGACTGAAGATATAAACACTGACAGGCTGTTGAGGACTGTTTTCAGAGTCATCGGATTTAACAAAGACTAAAAGACAGATGCAGCTGCAGATCATAGACTGCCTGTTTTGCAGCCTCAGTATTTACCCTTCGAATGACTGCATGGTGATATTTTCACAGGAACCACTGGATTTAAATGCTTCACCAGAACATTTTAAAGGGTTGTATTAATGCATTTGCAACTATTTATGCATATGCTTTTATTATTTTTGTGTATAATGTGTCTTTTTCTGCTTTTAAACTCTACATTCTTTGTGCTCTCTTGAAAAACGTGTCAATCTATTTATGCAAAGATTTTTATCGTAATGTTGGATGAAGCCAGAAGTGACCGAGAGGGGTTAGTGCTAAATTTTCATCTAGCACGTGCTAGTATAATAAATGGCACACACACATTAATCAGTTAGTTGACATTACTGCAAAGTAGCTGACTGAATTTTATGAAGCAAAACTGCAGCACAAACTTTTAAAGAGGCTTGAAAAGGCATCGAAACAGTGCAAATGGCTCAACTAATTCTGGACTCTTTTATAGGTACATTTGCCAAAGTAACAGCCAACTTGGGTGTGTTGGCTGAGGAACAAGAGGCACTGCTTCTGTTGGCTTCATTCTCTGGCCCTGAGTTTGCTGCTTGTTTTAGATTTAAAAAAAACATGACGACTACACCAGGTTTAAGGATACTGCTGAAGATGCTGCCCAGGGTCCAGAATCCAATGCTGAGGCGCAGCAGGTAGATGGTCCTGCTGTGAATGTGAGGCTGCATGTAGAAGGAGAGCGCCGCCTGAACCAGGATGTAAAAAGCTCCGAACCCAAAGGTGAGAATCGCCCCCACGAGGTGCATGGAGAACAGAGTGGTCTTCTGCTCAGACAGACACACAGATACGCTGATGACACGATCGACGCATCAGAACCTGAGCAGGTGGAAAATGATCCCAGACCAGCACCAGCAGCACAAACCTGGAAGTTGGCCACCACGCACATCCCGAGGGAGCTGGTCCAGCCCAGCCCGAGCCCGATGCAGTTCAGTCTGAGGAGTTTGAGATCATCCACACCCAACAGAGCCTCCACCTGTTTGTAACGCACATACATCGTGGCTATACCTGCAAACACAATAACCATCAGCTACACTATGTGTTTGGGTACTTTTATGTGTGTGTGTGTGTTTACACCATTTTTACAGAATAGAGCTGTGTGTGTTACCTAAAAAGGCTGACACATCCATCATGATGCCAAACACACACCTCTCTGGTGCCATCGTTCCTGTGTCACTGTAACACAAATATGCTAGTTTATAAAAGTTTGGCTTGTTTCCTAAACAGATCATAAAGTTGAATGAATTATTATTTAACATCAAAAATACTTGAATTTCTTCTGTGTTTGTTCAGACCTGATGTAAGGCACAAAAGGATCCACGTGTCTCAGCACCACCGCTGTGATGTAAGGGAAGATGAAGGATGCCGCCGTCCAGATGACCAGAGCGGCAGGGAGGAAGCACAGACCCTGCTGGAACCACCACATGGCGCCCTCACTGGATGTGTGTACTAATGCTGATTCACTATGCCCTGTCCAAAACATCATCATCATCATGAGAGCACAATAATATATTTTTTTTATATATATATATATTTTTTATTTATATATCTCATACACTGCTCACAAAAATTAAAGGAACACTTCAAAGAAACACATTAGATACATCAGATCTCAATATGAAGTTGGATATCTATACAAATAACAACAGGGCAATGTCTTAGGAACAAAAGGATGCCAAGTCTTTTAATGGAAATAAAAGTTTTCTGCCTACAGAGGGCTCAATTGTGTAGACACCGTAAAATCAGAGTGAAATGAAGATGTGGCAGGCTAGTCCACTTGTTCAAAAACTTAATTTCTGCTACTCAAAGTGCTTTTCAGTATCTTGTGTGGCCCCCACGAGCTTGTATGCATGCTTGACAACGTCGGGGCATGCTCCTAATGAGACGACGGATGGTGTCTTGTGGCATTTCCTCCCAGATCTGTATGAGGGCATCCCTGAGCTGTTGTACAGTCTGAGGAGCAACCTGGCGGCGCCTAATGGACCGAAACATAATGTCCCACAGATGTTCTATTGGGTTTAAGTCAGGGGATCGTGAAGGCCATTCAATTGTTTCAATTCCTTCATCCTCCAGGTACTGCCTGCATACTCTTGCCACATGAGGCCGT
>VURO01007317.1:1472-17274 GCA_015108175.1 Pelvicachromis taeniatus
CCCCCCCCCGGGCCCCCGGGGGGGGGGGGGGGCGCGCGGCGGGGGGGGGGGGGGGGGGGGGGGGGGGTGGGGGGGTGGGGGGGGGGGGGTGGTGGGGGGGGGGGGGTGGGGGGGGGGGGTGTTGGGGGGGGGGGGGGGGGGGGGGGGGGGGCCATAGCAGGTGGAGACGGCTTAGACCATTTTTGTAAAGTGTATTTGTATTCGTGGACCAGTCCAGTTTGTTATTGAGGTGAACACCCGGGTATTTGTACACCTCTACTGTTTCAATGTCCAAACCCTGGATGTTCACAGGTGTAATGGGGGTGACTTCTTGCTGAAGTCAATCACCAGCACTGTCTTGCTGGCATTGATGCGAAGATGGTTCTGTTCACACCAGCTGACCCTTCCCTCCGACACCCGACCCACAATGTCGGTGTCGTCTGACAACCTCTGGAGATGGCAGTGTCCGTGTTATAGCTCACTGGGGGAACACTATGTCTATCCTTTTATGACCACAGTGTACTCATCTACTGTCTGACTATTTTTATGTTGTGTGTCTCTTGGCATGACTATCACATCCTAGGTTGTGTGCAGACCATTTCAGTGGTTGGCCCTGTGTTTGGTTACCTATTAGGCTCCCTTTGTGCCAAAATCTATGTGGACATTGGATTTGTAAAAATGGGTGAGTTTAATACTAACATATTCTTTTAGTTGTTATTACGAGGCCAGACTACTAAGTACATTTGCAAACTGTCTAGATAAATCACTGCCAATAACACCACAACTCTGATTATTATCTGAGTGATTGTGAAATATTAAACCTCCCTAGTCCACCTAGATTTATCTTTTAGTTTTATTATTGTTTATTATCATTTGTCCAAAAAAAAAAAAAAAACCCTATCATTGGGGTTTTTCTGGACAAATGATACCTGATAAGAGTTGGTTAAATGTTAAAGGGTGATCCCCAGCTAACAGTCAGATTCCAAAATAAAATGATCATAATAAGCACCAGTAAGGCAGAAATTAGAGTTGGATAAAATGTTTTGTAACTGTCACGAAATGCAGAAGTAGACTGTGTGGGAGTGAGAAGGAGGGGCCAAGTGCAGACATGGAAGGAGATGGAACTGAGCTTAAACAAAAAGCGAGTCTTTATTATGGCTGATTGCAAAATGAAGGAACAAGAAACGAAGGCGAAAATTAAACTAAGACCTAAACTGAGAAGTAACTAAACTAACTATGAAAACTATGATGAGAGACATAAACATGGAACTGAACAGGTACATGCAAGACATGAACGTGAAGAAACCAAAACCAGAGTATGAACAGTTGCATGAAAAACTCTGAGACGAGACACGACTTCACACTAAGTAAACAGACACAGCAACAATGAACAGAGAGAGACAGAGGACTTAAATACACAGGAGGGTAATGGGGGAAGTGGAAACACCTGGGGAGACACAGCTGACACAAATAATCCTGACACCAAAGGGGAAAGTAAAGCTAAGCACATTGAACATAGAAACAAGATTTTCAAAATAAAACAGGAAACATGGAGCGACTGGGACACGCAAGCTTGACACAAGAGACAGAGATAGGGAGCGAGAGAGGAAGATGGACACAGGAAGAGACACAAGAGGACCCTACATAGACGAGGAGATAACGCATCAAACACAGAGACATGAGAGAAACATAAACTAAACTCAAGACAAACTAATAATAATACTAGAACTTCACATTATCTCAATATAGAACAAAAGAAATAAAAAACGAATAAAATAAACTGAAAATGCTGGTTTGCAGACCCAGCCCACTGACACTAACTATTAAAATAAATGATATTTGATGGTGGTTTAGGGTCCTGGGGCCAGATCCACAAAACTATGTGTATACACAAAAAGACAGAACGTTTTTTGTTTTAATAAATTCTAATCATGCATAAGGCTGATATCCTTTTCCACAGTTAAATGAATATACAAATGCCCCCAGATAACCATTTGCAACTGACTTGTGCAACTGCAGAACGGCTGCCTTTACAGACAAATGTCACTTGGGGTTGTGGCTATTTATTTCACTGATTTATAACATTTATTTTTAAATGATGAGCGTGATAATATTTGTACACAGATATCTACATATGAGTGTGCAGAATCTGTAACAGAGGGCTGACATATCCTGCACTGGAAGCTTTCAGTTATATCTTTTTTTTTTTTTAATATTACCTGCATGCAGCTCACCCTATAAAACTGTATTATCACCTGATCTAAAGAATCCAAATTGTTACTGTACCATTTTTTTTTTTTAGAAATACCAGTAATGTGTCTGAAATTGCATTTCCACTTTTTTGTATACATGCATTGTTTATACACATAAACCCTGATAATGTGCACCTAGACTGCCCATCATCAGTGCTGTAGCTTTGTCACTTAAATACTACAGGGCCTTTGTTAATGTCATTGGTAGCACCTGTTGCCTCCTGTTCTTTTGAGCTCAAATATCTGCTGTGAAAAAGAGTTTTTCATTCATAAAACTGAGGCCTGATGTTATCAGACACAAATGGCTCACATTCATTGCGTGCACAATTCTAAACAGAGCAGGTGTACAGGATTAGCATCAATTAGGTAATGAGGCCAGCTGAGGAAGAAGAGGGACAAAGCCCTCTGGTCGGCAAGAAGAAAGAGACAGAATCGAACGCAACAAAGAACAAGAGGACAGCAGGAAAAAGCAAAAAGAAAAGTAGTTTTTAACAAAAATAAAGAGCCTTAGATCGATTAAAAACGCAGAAAGGAGTAAACAAATGTTCTTCTGCACTAGGTTTTGGCATTATTTCGTTTCTATAGTTTTCCTATGCTGTATAATACACTAAATGTGTCTTGTCTTATTCATAGTAACAAGCATGTTCATAACAAAAGTCATTAGAAAGTAACAAGAACGAATTAGAAAAAAAAATTGCTTGAGTAAAAATAACTATCAGTAACATGAAGTATGTTCATTTTCAACTGGACACACAGCCTGAGTGCTTAGAACAGACGACTAATTTCACACGAGAAGGAAAATCTGTGTTCTCAAACAAATTTTTAAACTAGCAGAATGAATAATACATATATCCTGTTTTCAGAAAGCATTACTTTCATCTTCTGTGCCCCAAACATAGAGACCATCACCATTACCCCATCAGATGCCCGCTGGGTGGGGGCCTGGTGGCTGGGTTACCTCATAGCTGGGGTTATCACCCTTCTTTCTGCAATCCCATTCTGGTTTCTGCCCCGCTCTCTACCCGTGCCCGGGCCCCAGGTCCCAGAGAAGTGCACACCAGAGCAGACAAGTTTCATCAAAGGCTCTCACCTTCTGAAGCACAAGTACTCAGCAGATGAACACACTAGTTTCATAGAGATGGCCAAAGGTAAGAAGTTATTGAGTGTGATGTTTTTATATATATGTCATATGTGGAAAACAATGTTTCTCAGAGCACTTTTATTTTGGGGATTAACAATTCACAACCTTGCAATAATAACACAATTTCTTTGTCTTAAAGTGAGTTTAAACCAAATTTTAGATGAAGAATTGATTATGCATCATATAGCCAAAAGTATTCACTCATCTATCCAAATCATTCAATTCAGGTGTTCCAATTATTTCCATGGCCACAAGTTTATAAAATCAACCTTGACATGCAAACAGCTTCTACAAGTATTTGTGAAAGAATGGGTCACTCTCAGGAACTCAGTGAATTCCAGCGTGCTACCGTGATAAGATGCCACCTGGCACTAATTCAGGCACTAAGTGGCAGATATATAAAATCACAGAATGGGGTCAGTGGATCCTGATGCACATAGTGTGACCAAATTTTTGCAGAGTGAATCTTTACAGACCTCCAAACTTCATGTGGCCTTCAGATTGGCTCATCAACGCCATTGGGATGATTTAAAGCGGAGACTGTGAGCCAGGCCTTCTCGTCCAATATCAGTGAAGATTGGTCAAAAATTCCCATAAACACTCTCTTACCTTACAAAGTGGAGGCTCTTATCAAAACTTCACTTGTACAGGTTTGGAGATGTTTACAGTACCACATTTGAATCCAGTGAGCTCTTTAGAATGACTCATTCTTTCATAAATGGGTTTAAAGAAAGAAATTAATCCCTCAATTGTCCCACAGGGGGAAATTACTTCTCTGCATTTGACCCATTTTGAAGCAGTGGGCTGCCATCAAATCAGGCGCCCGGAGAGCAGTGTAGAGACGGTATCTTGCTCAGGGGTACCTGAGGGGAAAAGCGGTTCAGTGGATTTGAACCCGACCTTCCGATCATGAGGCGAGCACTCTACTACTGAGCTATCTCCTCCTCTTAAAGGCAGCCTGCACAGCTAGGATTTTAAACACCTGTGCTAGTGGGACCGAAAACACCTGAATACAAAGATTAAGAGGCGCAGCTCAAATACTTTTGGCCATATACCGTATGTATTGCATATTTTTCACACAGGCATGTGTTCTGTCTTCCTTTCTTCATCCCCAACCAGTCACGGCAGATGGCTGCCCCTCCCTGAACCTGGTTCTGCTGGATATTTCTTCCTGTTTAAAGGGAGTTTTTCCTTAATGCTGTCACCAGGTGCTTGCTCATAGGGGGTCATCTGGTTGCTGAGGGTTTCTCTGCATTATTGTAGGGTGCATGCCTTACAATAAAGCACCTTGAGGTGGCTGTTGTTGTGATTTGGCATTATGTAAATAAAATTGAATTTAAACTCATCTATATTTTTGACTCCACAGATTTCATCCCAACCCTGCGAACGCTGCTGGCTCACCCAGTGTATCTGGTCTACCTGTGCGTGACAATCATTCAGCTGAACTCTCTCATCGGCATGGTCACTTACAAGCCCAAGTACATTGAGCAGCACTTCAGACAATCAGCTTCAAAGGCCAACTTTCTGATGGGTATGGTACATGTTTCATGAACATTGTGCCGCTATATAAATTATTAGTGTGAACTGGGGAAAGCGTTCCAGGTTGTTTCATATTGTATGAGAGAAAAAGGACTTGGACCTCCCTTGTTTGATCAAATGAATCCTAGCATCATTTATGGAAACGGCGTTATAATGCAGGAATCATGTGTTTAACATGGTAATTATTACAGATTTATGGGCTGTCCATTCAGCATTACCCTCCTCCTTCTTCTTTTTTACATTTGTTGGATGAAGCAGAAAGAGAACTTCAGAGAGTGGATCTTGTTAAAGAAAGGAGAACTGGGTTAGCTATATTCTAATTCAATCCACTAACAGCCACAGCTGCAGAGACTGGAGCTTTTTGAATATGAGAACTGCTTTGCACATGAAATAAAATATCTAATGAAGTTCATAGCGTAAAACAAAAATATCTAGGTTCATGTGGTCTCATCAAGGGAGATGCCTGCGCTGACCAGACTGGCTGCATATGAAAGAGAATGTAATATTAGTGACCAAAGCTAATGACATGGATATAGATAAAAGACCATGTCTCCACATTGATGTTAAATGAAGCTATAAAAAGATAAAAAGCAGGGTTCTGTTTTGATCATGGTAACTTGGAACTAGTGTAGGGTTATTTTACCTCCGGAGCTGTCTCAGTAGTTTACTTGCAAGGTAGGATAAGCAGGTGTCTAAAGAAACAATAGTGAAGCTTTGATGAAAAATGTCAAATGTTGCTGTCATTCGTTGTTGGAATCCTTATCTAGCCTTTTAAACAGCATCTAATTAATCAAGTGCTTTGCTGCTTCCTTTAATCTCAGGTGTGATAAATATCCCAGCTGTGGCACTGGGGATGTTTTCTGGAGGTCTGCTGATGAAGAGGCTGAAGCTCAACATCATGGGAGCAGCCAAGTTCGCCTTTGGCACATCCCTTATTGGTTACATCCTGTCCCTGTTCTTCTTTGCAATGAGTTGTGAGAATGCCAAGGTGGCCGGGGTGACACTTTCATATGACAAGTGAGTCAGAGGCGATTATATGATGTGTTCAGGTTAATGGCTACTTGTCTGGAAAATTTGTTTTTCCTCCAAACTATTAAATGCAGCAGAGTTAGTCATCTAATATTTGCGTGATTCCTCACTATGGTGGCTGAAAGCAATGCATTATTTAAATATTTCATATCGTGCATAAGAGTTGATGCGCAAAAGGGATTTCTCAAAAAGAGAAAATGATATGATAATATATAAAAGTCCATTTAAACATGAGGATGTCGACTTATATTTAAGCAGAGTTGGCAACATTTCCACAGAGCTGCATATAAAGGAGCGTGAGGAATACTTTTGTTAAGCATATTAGGTAACAAGTAAGCAATTACAAGCTGAAACCAACACAAAATCATCCTCTGGGTTTGCCTAATAATGCACGTCAGTCTTCAGACACAACTGAAGTGACACTGCTGAGATGAAAAGTTAAAAGTAGCCAGAGGGGTGCAGTGTGCTAATTAGCCATACAGCGAATGTGCCGAAGCTCAAAAACGCAATTTAAAAACCAAACACTGCGTGTGGTAAATAAAATGTGGAATTTCCTAATTCTCAGCAATGCGCTTACTTTCATAACTGAGTGAGGATTGCTCTGGTGCCAGTCATTTTTGAAGATACTGATGAAATGAAACATGCAAGTTTGACTGTGTTTATTTAAAGCTGTAATATTTCATGTTATTACCGATTACATTGTCACCGTTTAAAAAGGGATTGCTTGTAGTGATGAATCTAGGGAGAACTTGGGCATCTAAATCTGTTTGAGCTCAAGATATAATCTCAGTTTTACTGTGCAAACAGCCATTTAAAAACTAGGTGGTGACGATTTAGGAAATAAACAGCAAGATGCTCCTCTTAGGATGATGGACCGAAGAATCCGCCAAAAAGAGACTGACCTACATTTGTCTGTAGGCCAGGAAGAATGACGAATATGCTGCACTTTGCTAACAAATTTGCCATATCACCTTGATAACAGATGTCTAACGTATCCCAAAAAACTCAAAATACATATAAAATACATGCAAATTTTTAAATAACTGTATTTGTTTCTCAGTTGTACTTCTTTCATTATCTCTCTCATTATCTGTCTTCCAGCATCGACAGGATATCTTATGATAAGCACCCGCTCTTCACAGACTGCAACTCGAAGTGCGTTTGTTCATCGAGCGACTGGGACCCAGTCTGCGGCGAGAACGGCATCACATATGTTTCTCCGTGTCTTGCTGGCTGTACCACCTCTGCTGGCTCAGGAAAAAACACAGTAAGTTTACAAGCGGCTCAGAATGTAAACACTGTACAACCAGAACTGGTTGGAAATTATGAGGCAAAAAGCTTTGTTAGTGTCTCGTCTGTTTTAAAGCTTAGAGTAGTCTTACATCCCAACTGCGTAACTTTGGCTGGCTCAGAAAAACATGCATTTTTCTAGGAAGTGGGTTTCTAAGTTTCATTTGGATTACACACTGTTTTGCCATAAAAGTCATTTGGCGTGAACTTCAAGGCATCATTTAAACTAAATGTTACTGAGAAGAGATATTCTGTTACTCATTCATGACTGTGCATTCATTTATTCTCCATCGTGAGAATGAATACAGTTTTCATGAGAAACCGCCGTAAAACTTCCCCACTGTCTACAGCGCCCGTCACGTGCTGTTGCAGCTGGTTTAAAGACAAAGATACATGCTTTAATATGAGAAAACAACGCTGCGCAAAATTAGTTTTACCATCTTCTATTCCTGAAAACTTGACCAAATACTAAGATAAAAATAAGAATAAGACACTAATGTCATTGCATCAAATTGAATTGCTGGTAAAATCTCAAACATGGGCAGCAGATCAGTGATCTGGAACCTTGTTGGTCTTTTCGGTGCATGGCTGGTTTTTAAAGGGGACTTTTTATGCTAATTCTTGCACTTTATTCAATTAACTTTGTATGATTCACATTCAAAAGTGGATGCTGCTGTCTGAAATAGGCATTTTTAGCTCCTCTTCCCTTAGGGCTACTCTGCCCATATTAAGGAAATCCCCTCTCTTTGACGCCATGCTTTTGGCTTTTGGCTCATAGTGATGACTTGCACATGCGCAGACCTTTGGCAGTGTTTAACATGATCCCCCACCCTTGTAAAAGCATATTAATTATAAGTCTGCTTTAATTTTTATTTATTGATTAGTGCAGATGTCAAGAAATGCCAGGCCCTGCAACAGTAGTATTTAATCTCACTGCTCTGGATTTTCACAGTTTTGATGACTAAGTGTTGTTTTAGTGAGCAAGCACATGGCTGAGGGCCTTTAAGGAAAGCCCACACAGCCAGTGCTTTCAAGCTGTTTTCACACATGAACCTTGGAGAGTTTCATGAGAATTAGATTTGGATATTTTCCACTGTTCCTTTTTCTAACATGTAGCACACAGCAGGAAATAGTCCACTTAGTTTAGGCCAGGGAATTCCTTACATAGTGGAGTCAGCATCAGTCAGACTGTTTGTACAGTGGACGCCAAGCTTAGATACTCTTTTTTTTCCCTGTTTCTCTAAATCGCTGTACACAATGTTTTACATTAATTTGGTTACTTAATTACTGGGCATTATTTGCCTGTAAAGACATGACTGCCACCAAGGAAACTATGGACACTCATATATGATCGTCTTTATTTTTAGAAACTTTGACTAAAGGCTTGTGATTTTTGTACTGGTTTGAAGATTTCTTTTAATCTGTAAGTGAGGTGGGGGTTTTTTTAACCAGCTAAATTCAAAATAAGACGTTTAATGCTAGATTTACTAAACTGCTTAAAAGTGTCTTATGGGGTAAAAATGTTGTGACAAATTAGTCAAGTCAAAGTCTACTATAGCAAAGGTCCGGTCTCCTCTGTGCTTTAGTCAGATCAGCTGACTTTAAAGCTCTATTAAGAACGATTAAAATAGGAATAGTTCAAAGTTCAGAAAGGTAAGAGGGTGCTAGAGTCCATTTAGTGACTTAAAAACAAGCAATAAAATGTTTAAATCAATTCTACAACGTACTGGAAGTCAGTGTATGGAAGCCAAAAGTTAGCATCTAAAAAACATGGACAGAGTTGTGCAGCATCCCAAATCAACAATTGAATATTGACTTGAACAGTGTCCACTTTTATACACATGGCACTGTTATTGGCCCAGGGGCTGTAGTTGAGAAATAACATGTCATGTAGCACTTTTTCCATTAAACATAACCTTTGCCAGTATGTCTAAATGGTAAATCTCATTAGTTATTGTCATTTTTTTTACAGCGACATTGTTTTTGCGTCTCATGTTTTGCAAAATCTGTCTGCATCTTTCCTATTTAAAAAAAACTAAACTACAGCGTCATAGACATTATCACCTGTTGGTTTGTATGTAAACTTAGTTTGCAATTCTATCTATACATGCTAGTGACAAAATAAAGGAAAACCCTCTCTGAACTCCATCTCAGTAAGGTGCTATGCAACGATATTCTGACACAGACACGCACAATGTTTTTTTCCTTTAATGTGTCCCCTGTCTGTAGTTGTCTGTGTCTAGCTATATGTGGTCATATGTGTGGAATATGCGTGTCTCTCCAGGTCTTCTCTAACTGTTCCTGTGTCGGTGTGGCTGGTAACTTTACGGCCAGTACAGGTCACTGCCCTCAAAAGGACGACTGTGACAGGATGTTCCCGTACTTCCTGGCTCTGTCTGTCATCACTTCTTTTATCATCTCTCTTGGGGGGACACCAGGATACATGCTTCTTATCAGGTCAGATTGAAATTTTAAAAACTACATTATCACTGTAATCATATTAGCATTTATATCAAGCCTTGATTTTAAACTTTTAGAACCTTTTAAGCAATCTTTATAGTGGTGCAACAAGCATGTCTTGTGCTGTTTGGTATTTTCCTTACCTTATAACATACGCACCACACATCTGGGTTTGGGACAGTTGGGAGTTTCACTCAATTGTGTGGCTTGTTGAAGATTAAAGGTGCCCCGCCTGAAGGAGGCTGAAACAGCAAAGACAAAAAACTTTGGTCAAGGTGGACATTTTTCAGCTGCCTCACATGGAAACACGGAAATGCTAACACCCTGAACAAATTCAGATTTAATAAAATGTTGTTATACTAATTAATCAGCATGTACACAGAACTGTGTCTTGTGACTTTGAGCACATAATAGACTTTTTGCAGCCATGAACATTTCTGATGCCGCACGAGTCTGCAGCCAATATAATATATAAATAAATATTTCAAATTTATATTTTAAAAAATCTGTGTTTTGTAATTGATAAAGAACCAATCATTAGATTGTGGTGATACCTAATAGTTATTATAGGTTATTATTATAGTTTTGGTTTTCTCATATGAAGAGATAATAAAAATAATATGTTGACAAAGCACATTCATGAGAAAATCACATAGTGACAATGACATGCGTCTGCAAAAATGAGAAATTACAGAAATATATCATTTTATTACTTTATATTGTGAACATCCATGTGGGAGTGTTTGACCTGGTAGAAAAAGTCCAAAGCTATCCAATGGACCGGATTAGAGTCCATTTGCCTGGCCCCCTTGCCTTATGTTTGACATCCCTAAGTCAGACCATAGATGGGGCTAGATCAAATAAGATACACAGAGATGCCCACACAGTCCAGTCCATGAAGGGCATATCATATCATTTGGACTCTCTAGAACATAGAACAAGCCCTGTACTAGTGAACAAAGGTGACATTTGACTTAATTTCAAGTTAGTAGTTGAGTCAGTCCTAAATGTTCAGTGTCAGTTGTTGTAGGTACCATTAATTTTTACACAAGTTTATACTTGCTTGTTTCCATACTGCAAACTTTGAGGCTTGTTTTCATAAACCCTTGTATAAACTTCATGTCATTAGCAATGGCTGCATACTTGTTTGCGGATTTATCTGTCTTCAAAGCTTATAAAAAAGTGGCTTTGTCAAATTTATTTTAAAAAAACTCAACATTTGTTCCAGAGGTTAGTTGAGAATGACAGTAAGGGCAAATCATAGCTCTGCTGGCCAAAAAGATTTCAGTGACACTGCAAAGTCTCAAACAGATACTGCTACCTTGGGGACCTGTCTGATCTGAACGTGTGGAAGCACACATTTCATGCCTGTTATTGACAACTATGATATGCTTCTTCGAGCACTGGTAATTACCGGTGTCAGTAGGCATCAGTTTCCACAATCACATTACACAAGGTTAAATTCAATAACAATGAAGAATTCATTTAGCTGGGCAGCAGACATGGAGAGACGTTACAAACCCTAATGATGAGTGTTAGTTTTTGGCCGCAGTTAGAAGCTGCAGCTGAATACTAAGTTACTTAAAGTGAGCAATGACTGGCTAAAAACAGTGCTCAGGGTTGTAGTATACGAAATGTGTATTAGGTCAGTGCTTTAAACTTCGTGAGCCTAGAAAGTGACAGGCGAACATTTTGACTAGCTGACCAGACTCTGACTGAAGCGTGACTGAAATTGTACGCATAATAAAACTAAAAACATGGGTTTTGCAGGAAAACCTGACAAGATGGAATTTTTCAAAATATTTTTCCCGGTTTTGGTGAGTCAAAATCTATAAGAAAGTCAAAAAATCTTGTGCAGTTTTTTGGTTGCAGGCCTGTGTTATCACCTGTCATCAACCAGGCTTAAATTTTTCTGCCACAGGGTGGCCTCTGGTGGTTAACTATGGACTTTACACTGACATGCTGTGAGATAGCCCATACATGGCATGCTCTAATCATTCATTTTCTGCTTTGCTCTCCCTATAAATCCAACTCAGCATGTGTTTTTCACATAAAGAGATTTATGCTAAGGGAATTACACCCACCTATATGCGACCACATAAGCACACATTTAACACACAAACGTGGGACCTCTTAAAGCCATGTCAGCTGATCCTGTTGGATTCCAGTGGCCTGACCGGAATGTAGTGACTCTGCGCTGTGCCTGTATAGTCCTCTTATTATTCCTGTGCTCATTTTCAGAGATCAGAAAGCCAGTTTAGTTTCCATAAGAATGGTAAAGGTTCCTCTTGGCAGTTTTATCAAATTTCATACATGTTGTTGTTAGACAGCTAGGGTTTACATTTTGTATTTACACTTGCTTGAGTAACAGTGGCATTTCCTCTGATGTTACCTAATAGGCTTTTTTGTCTAGTAACAATTGATAATTCATTTAACTGACAGTAACCATGCTCTATTTTTTTTTTTTTTTCTTTTGATGCAGGTGCATCAAACCACAGCTGAAATCTTTGGCCCTGGGTTTCCACGCATTGGCAACACGGACCCTTGGTAAGACTGTTCTGTCGTCGGGAATGTTCAGGGACTTATTATGTTATTATATTATGTTGGTTTAACTCTACCTGAAAACCTTTGCTTTGTTTGTCCAAGTTTAGTCATTCCAACTAGCAGAAAATGTTTATTTCCGATTTCTTAAAATAGTGATTGCTGTTACCTGTTCTTTCATTTCTAGGAGATGTGATTGTGACAAGACTTTGTTTCCTTTGTCTTACAGCAGGGATCCCAGCACCCATTTACTTTGGAGCAATCATTGACACCACGTGTCTAAAATGGGGTCAGAAAAGGTGTGGGGGCATAGGAGCCTGTCGAATCTACAACACCACCGCCTACAGGTTGTACTTACACGTGTACCATTCAGTCTGTTGTGAATCCCTTTTTTTAAGTAGTCCAAACAATCAATTCATAATGCAGTCTTAATTTTGACCTTATGTAGACCAGACTTAATCTCTTTTATTTGCTTTAATTGAATTTGAAATAAATTGGCAGTAACCTCTTGTAACCCCCAGCAACCACTTACCCTACTTCATTTTTTCTCATTTTTCTGTGACCCCCTGGAAGCTATACGCGAGACATTATAAATCCTGTTTAAAGCTTCCAAATTATTATTAAACATTAATAAATATTATCTAATTAGCCTAGCTCAATTTTCTGGTACATCTAAACATAGGGAATCTATTGCAGCATTAATTAATCACCAACTCTTGTCTGATGTCTTGCCAAATTTGGCTAATTTTCATCAAATCAATCTTTTTCTTGCTCCTCAGAATAGCATACCTGGGCCTGACTCTGAGCCTACG
The DNA here is from genome assembly GCA_015108175.1 of Pelvicachromis taeniatus. NCBI lineage: Eukaryota > Metazoa > Chordata > Actinopteri > Cichliformes > Cichlidae > Pelvicachromis > Pelvicachromis taeniatus. Next base: position 14,516 of record VURO01007317.1, read on the forward strand.
GACTATCTCCTTTATTATTTGCATCCCGGGCTTCATCCTGCTCAGTCGACAGCTGAAAGAGGAAGAGCGAAGCGCCATCCACGGAGCACTGAGGAACGGTGGAACTGAACTGGAGGTGCTCAGGAAGGAAGAGTTAGTTATTTCTAACTCTGACCAGCCACATCACCCATCAGAAAACAGCACAGATAGGCAGACACGGCTTTGACAGAGCCAGCTGTGCCGACGGCCGCATATACACACCCACAGAAAGTCCAGAGCGCCGCTGTACACATGCACGCTCGCTCACATGAAAACAAGATTTGCAGGGAATCACTTGTTGTCCGGTCAGCTCATGTAAAGCAGAAATTCTATATTTGTACTGCTGGATGTGTAAAGGCTTTGTAAATCTGAGACAAATTTGATATAACTGCAATATTTCTTGAATGTACATGCTGTTTGTCCTTTTAAGAAAAAAAAAACAAAACATACGATATTTTTGAGTTGAAAAAATACCAATTAGGAAATGTGACTTGTACAGAATACTGCAAACCAGTACTATTTTGAACACCAGCATTTCATAAGCTGCCTCTTTAACGTTCTTCTTTCAGACGAGGTTATTCCAGCTGACAGGAGTGTTACAGAACCAAGGAGGTAAAGTGGCCTTATAAACCAGAGGCACAACAGCAAACTGACATGTCCTAAAGGAAAAATCTGGCTTTTAAAGACATGAGATGTTTCTTTCTTTCCATTAAATGTTAAGAATATTAATGAGTTGTCGAATTGCTCTGACATTTCAGTAACACTTAGCGGATATTGACGTTTTGGTATGTGCCTCATTCACTCAACAGTTACCTCTTAATGTGTGCATCAGAGTTCTTTAAAACACAATTTTGTTTTACTTTTAAATTTCAGATCATCTGATCTTTACTCGTTTAGGAAAAAACATTATTCATTTTTGCCTTTTACTTAAAGCCCAAAGTTGTGAGTGTATAGCAGTTTGTTGTTTTTGTGCTTTCTGGATGTGAACTTTGGCTCGTCTGATATTCATAATCACTAGAAATGGGAACTGTATTTTAGTGAAATCTGCTTCAGCAAACAGCTCTGTTTTTTTCAAACTCTAGACCCATGACACTTACCTCTGAGTGCGGTAAATGTTTTAGTTTCACACACACACAACTCACTAAAGCTGTTAGTTTTTGGTATTAGGACAAATTTGCATCTTAAGCATCTCAATTGGGCTCCCCAGGCTCTGGTATTAAATAACCATTGTTGTGCCTTGAAAAAGGCAGAGATTGTATTGTTGCAACACTGATAAATTATGTACTGTTAAAAAAAAAAAGCATCAGAAGAAGAAAACACTGTGTGTGAAGTTTTATCACAGGAAGTGTATTTGTTGCTGATATGTAAAAGTTCATGCGTTTCACTGGTTGGTGTTTCTACCTTTGTATTCTTTATGTTTATGCAAATGTCACGATTTTATCTCCCCTTTCTTCTCTTAAACATTATCCCCAAAGTCAGAACTACTTTTTGTGAAATCTGACCGTGATTTCTCAGTTATATGAATTGAATATGTAGCATTTTTTTTAATTTTATACAACTTTAAAAAAAAGAAGTCTTTTTATCCCAGTCTTTCACTGAAATCCTGGACATTTGTTCTATAGTTTCCTTTCATTGAGAGCAAATGATCAGATATCTGACTCCTTAACTAGAGCTCTGTTCAGGGATGTGATGAAATTATTTGAGGGTACACTGGCTGCTCTCTGTGATGTTTTGCATTTACTCATGAAGACGTGATCTTTGGAATGCATCCAGATTCATGCCCAAAGTATTGATATGGTTGAAAGTCGAGTACCAATTAACGAGGCCCATCGCAACACTTTTCTTTGCGATAGTATACACTGCTGCCAACCTCTGAAATTCAGCAAGCTGAAGCCACCATTCTCAGTTTCCTTCGACCACCCATTCGTACAATACCAGATGCCCTTTACATGTACATAAGCAGAAAGACTAAATCATCCCAGCTCAAGACATGTGGTAATGGATTTGACAGACTTGTTAATACAGACACACTTTACCCGAGTGTTAATTTATTTTTTTCGGACCGCTGCAACAGCAGTAAGTGGATCAGACAGTTTCAGTTCAAGCCCGTAGAGACTGTGTTTGATGTGAGATTATTTTTGGAGTCTGTAGCTCTCCACTTTCAGAAAATGATAAAGCTTAGGGTACATCCTAAACCACTGACACTGAAGTGTATTTAGAGCAGGGGTCACCAACATGGTGCCCACGGGTACCAGGTAGCCCGCAAGGACCACATGAGTAGCCCGCGAGCCTGTTCTAAATATAGCTCACTATAACAACTTACCAGTAAGCTGCATCTATTTTTATTCTTTGTTGCTATTTTAAAAAAATCACAATTGCATTGGTGTCAATTTGTTAGAGATAATATATAAAAAAATGTTTATTTTTAAATATTAGATGAGCGCTAGCTGGTCTCCACGGAAACAATTGCCATAATCAGTGTCTTTACATATATGAATATCATTAATTATTAATGATAACATATAATTAATGATAACAACTTTAAACATAATTAAAGTTAAATTGAGGAAATGTGTTATTTCAGAAGTGTGTGTCAAACTGGTAGCCCTTCACATTAATCAGTACCCAAGAAGTAGCTCTCACTTTCAAAAAGGTTGGTGACCCCTGATTTAGAGGTATTGATCACCCCCCCCCCCCCCCCCACCACCCACAAAACAACAAAAAAAAAAAAAAAAAAAATA
>VURO01007317.1:17294-28064 GCA_015108175.1 Pelvicachromis taeniatus
AGGTATTTCCCCCCCCCCCCCCCCCCATACACACACACACACACACAAAGATAAAATAATAAATATATATTTATAATCATATATGTCCCCACATGATTGTATATTTATGGCTTTTCATGATAAAAAGCATCACCTGCCCTGTTATTACAGGTGACAAAAACTTGCCACAACATCACATGTTGTGGTATTTGTCACTCTAAGTGGGAACTGTGTGTTTTAAGTGATATGCTGGTTTCATAGTTTATAATATTTATAGTAGCATAAACTCTATTGAAAATGAACACTTATTTATCATGTAGCTTTTGTATTGCTATTCTGCTGTGGGCTCTCAGCATCTCATGGCTGATGAGGATCTGTAATCTAAATATGGCTCCTGGTTTGGTAGCTTAGGGGATGCTAACTGAAAGTATTTGCTTGATCTGTGGAAAGATGAATTTTGGCAAAATTGGGTTTTAAAAACATGTAAAACTGTGTTCCTTCATAACAGCATGTGGATTGAAAGCAAAGGATCTCTCGCATTGCATTGCTGTTAGGAATATCCTGAAGTTTCCTTTAATTTCCACTCAAGTGCCAAATCAGATGTAGTTAGTCTCATTTTTTTATTTTTAGATATCACGGTGAAGTGATATTGCTCCAGTAACAGAATGTTCAGTGTGACTCAAAAAAAGGCATTCAATTTAATTTTGCAGTCAGTTTTATTTCAAGGCGATGAATTTATGTTTTGAAAGGAGACAACAGACGGACCGTTTGGGTAAGTTGCAGCATGAGGTGACCATGTCGTCTTCAGGTTCAGTTTGAGGCTGACAAACTCAGAAAGGTGTAGAGAAAGAAAGTCATTATCTCAATCATGTAAGGCATTTGCTTGCATTAAAGAAATTAGAATGTAAATAATTTTCTTATTTTTGTAAAAATTTCAAGGAATATCTTAAATGAAATATTAAAATAAAGAATTTTAATATCCAATCACATTTTGGGTTTTTTTGTGATTTATTTCATTAGCTGGGAAAATGAGAAAAAAAACTGGTTGTGGTGCAGGAGGCACATATAGACATGGGACCAGAAGGGAAGTGCAGCTCTGCTCCTGAAATTCAGTTTGTGTTAAGAAGTCAAAACAAGGTGCAGGAAAAAAAAAACTTTATTAAAGAATTCTGCTTTCTACGTCCACTGGAAAGGCACTTAAATCGGATTTATACGTCCAAATAGCAGAACGCAACACAAACATGTATTTATATTACCAGGAAAATGAACAATGGTAAATCACAGATAAAAAGCAAATGGCTAAATATGTGGTGACGACAATCTCAGGTCCTGTTTCACAGTGACATGGATTTGTTTTGTTTGGATAATTAAAAAAACTAAACACAGACACATTCTTGTTTTGTGACACAAAATATGAATCTCAGCCAACTGCAAGATAACACATAATTTAGCAGGTGAAGAACATCCCAGCAAAAACCTAACTTTAAGACTTCAACAAAAAAAATTTACTTTCTGTGGCAGATCATTTACAACTTCCAATTAAAGGAGAAAAACTAAACACAAACACACAAAAACAAAAAAACAAACAGATACAGGCTAAAACCTCTGAACATTGTCATCCGTCACAGCTGTAGAGGTAAAAACATCTGGCACATCGACTGAAATACAGCAAAACAAGAGAGTGAAGCGCATTTATCTCAGTGCAACTGTACATGCAGTCTGTATTTGCATACTGAAGTGAAGCAGCAAGTGACTTCACAATAAGAGAAAACCTCTAGCATTAAAATACTTTCATAACCATTTATAGCACTTATAGATTGCCTCAACTTCCCCCATATCTTGTGCAAAGTGGCAAAAACAAATGAGACAGAAAACACTCATTTTGTTCAATATTTGATAGAAATTAAGTGCTCTGTGATCAGTCCTGAGTCACTAACTGAACTCCAATTGCTTTGCACAATTAATCTGCCCGATGGCGTACTCTTGAAAAAGAAATCCTCTTAGTCAGGCTGCACCAGGCAGAAACAGATATTACTCGTTCCATTTAAGCCAGTTTCGTGCTCTAATAAAGGTTTAAGTCTTTTGAAACCATTACTGCTACCAGCCGAAAGAAAGCGCGTTCCTCAGATGAGCCAGTCCCTAATTTGTGATTAAATACTTTGACACACGGTGTTACAGATGGTAAAGCATGTGTTGCAATTGTCTGTGTCTGAGCTAAGTAAACACTTTTACTTTCACCTTTTCTGTTTGCTAATCTGCCTTTTTATTTCCACAGTCTTGCAGATTCTGAAAGGAGAGAAAATGAAAACATCAGTTAAAATATTATACTGTATTATGCAAGGCTCCACAAATCCATAACAGTTCAAAGTCTCTGTTAGCTGTTAAAGAAATGGCCAAAAGTGAACAGAATTTGCAGTCTTTCACTAGCGATTTGTGCTTTAAATGTTTCAACAAAACATACTGGAGGCCTAAGCTTTAACGATAAATTGATGGCTTGTTTGATCCTGAAGTATGGAGGAACCGCACTGCTGATCCGAGGCTGCCTGCCTGATGTTAATTGCCCTGAATGTCACTTTGAATTGTTATATCTAGCTAGTGAATGACCCAGCAAATCATCACCCTGCTGTGTTCAGAGCTCAACATTACCTGGAGCTCCTGGTGTTCTTTCAACAGCCTGTCATATTCCCTGGCGAGGCTCTCCATCTGCTTCTTCATTACATCTGCCTCTGAATGGGACTTCTTCAGACCTGGAGAGGAAAACAATGACACATGAGAACAAGGAATCCCCACCCCCCCATGTCTTTGTCTACAAAAAGTGACAAGTTATAAAAGCTACAATGGTTACAGTCGTTTCCAGGGAGAGTGTAGAGGACTGAAATGTACACGGATATTAACCTTCTCGAGAAGTCTTCACTTCTTCTTTCAGTTTCTCCACTTCCTTTCTTAGTAGGTCCATGCCCTCGGCAGTGGTCTTATCACCCCGCGCTTCCATCAGAGTCTGAGAAGATAAAAATACATATATTCAAATTTTCAGTCAAACATAGTTTCCCAGTAACTCCAGTGGAAAACATTATGCATATTCCAGGTGTACAAACTGAACTATCAAACCATCATGCAGGCTATGAACATAAAATATGCTCTGGATGTGGATTAAAGGTTAAAGCTGAGTTGAGTAGCTTTCCATTCATTTCAATTCATCTTTTTATGATTACAGTCAACTGAGTACTCTCTTAATATAGCTGTAGATTATGGAAGCGACAAGCTAATATGTGCTATTAAAATCTGGACTTTGAAAATCTGTTTTATCATTAAATAACTGTGTAACTTATTCCCTGAACAATGAGTTACTCGCATGCAGTTCAAGAGTGGGTTACTGACTACAAATAACAGATCTTTGTCCCATTACCTGTTTCAACAGTTCATTGTCCTTCATGTATTTCTCAGCAATCTGATTAGCATTCTCAGCCTGTGCTTGAAGAGCACCCGTAATCCCAGACACGGATGCCAGCTGATTAATCAGAGTGATCATTCGCTTCATAACGCTGCAAAAAACACAGAGGTTAGAGGAAAGCCAGGTTCAAAGTCCAGGTATTATATTGGAGCACATACTCACAGCCACAGGAAGACGGCAAAACCAGAGATGTACAGGTTCCTCTGGGCTCTAAAAAGCTTCATGTGCAAGTGGTCGAACATATTTGGTTGCAGCTTGGCATCGGTGCCGTGCTCTTTAGATGAATACTTTCTCACTTCACGGACTGCATCTTTAAAACACAAAACAGTAAGACAGACAGATGAGTTACTATCCAGACACTTGTGTTTTAGCCTGTGTGTATGATCTTCACAAGAAATGTTTGGGGTTTTCTTTTAAATCAGAAAAAAAAAAAAAACCCTGTTTAGGGGATGAAACTGCACTAGTTAAATTGAAACTTTTCACGATAATATCAGCCTCAATTCTATGACAACATCCACCCAAAAGCTCCCCCATTAGTCCAAAAGTAGCATTAAAAATACAGAGACAGACGATTGTATGCTTACCGAGGAAGAGAACAATGAGTATTATGATCATGGTGAGAAACACTTTGTTCCAGAATCTCGACATCCAACTCCAGATCCTCAGTTGGAAAATGCTCTGCCATCTGCGCAAACATTTAAAGTTACATCACGATGGTGCACAACATAACATTTCTTACAGGATCACTACAGCTGACAGTATATTTGTCGCAGAAACAAACACCACACTTTGCTACCAGTGGCAAGACAAACCTGACACTGATAATGTCGTCATTATTTAGTGTTTAAGCAGTTAGTGTCTTTTTCAGCAATCCAAAGTACCACAAACTGCACAAAAAAGGTAAAAAAAAAAAAAAAAGGAGTGCAGGAAGGAGTGCAGGCAGGGTGGAGTGGGTGGAGATGGGTTTCTGTGGTAATTTGTGACAGAAGGATGACAGCAAAAGTAAAAGGAAATGTTTAGGGAGAACTGCTATGATGTATGACTTAAAGATGTTGGTAGATTTTCATTTGAGAGTTATCAGAACAGACAAGATTAGAAATGCATACACCAGAGGGACGTCTTAGGTTGAGCAGTTTGGAGAGGACATTAGAGAGGCAAGGCTGAAATGGTTTGGAAATGTCCAGAGGGATCGTGGATATACGGGACAAAAGATGTTGAGCTACCCAGCAGGGGGGGAAAGAGCAAGACCACAAGAGAGACTCATGTATGTAGTGAAGGCAGACATGCAGAGGGTTGGTTTGACAGAAGGGATAGGATGAGACGGATACACTGTGGGAACCCCTAAACTTAGCTACCAAAAGACAAAGAAAGTCTCCTTTGTCAACAAAGGCCTGAGAACAGACGGACAGATATCTGGTACTTACCTCCTGGCAGAGATAAAGGGTAAACAGAGAATGACAATGACGCCAATTTCCACATAGAGAAAGAGAGCCACAGCAGTCCACTGCAACGTCATCTTTGCTTATGGCTTCTGAAGATTAACCGACTAAAAGATCAGAAACCTAACAGAAAAGAAAAAAAGAAGAAAAAAAAAGGGAAATTAGTTGGTCTCAAAAACCAGAAAAAAAAAACTGCAATAATCTCCTCACCCACTCTATTCACCTTAACGTAAGGTCGCAGAGACTTGGAGTGAACTGTCAAACTGCTGTTACTGTAACCTGGCGTTTCAGCATCACCGCAATAGATACGTGCAAATAAGTGCCCGTTTATATTGTTTAACGGCGGCAAATATGTAGCTGCTGTAAACGATTTCACTCTTTCTATCTTTAGCCAACATTCAGTATCAAATATGCATTAACATATTAGCTAATGCTAACGTGCAACTAACGCAGGTGATTTACAAACATACGATTATTAAAATACTTAAGACTATTATAAGGACTACTATGATAGGTTATGCTAGATTTCAAGTAAACATATATGAAACTTCCAAAATACCGTAAAAACAGCAAATGAATTACTTACTAGGTAGCTTCTGAAATCAAGCAGGGCAAAGTTTGTCTTCCTGCTCCAGCGAGTTCTCCGACCACCGCTTCTGAAGAACCTGGCTTCCGTTGCAGTTTTTCAAAATAAAAGCTGTGCCGCTATTACACGTTTAGTTATGCAATCCGTCCAAAGTACAATTATTTTCCGCACTACTATTGCTATAATTTTTAGACTATAGTGTTGTTTGAACACCCCTTTCATTTCGGGACATGGAAGATTTTTGTGATAGTGAAGATTTTGACATTTACTTTGAAGGAAAAAATATTATTGCTCGAAGACGTTTTTTCTTCATGACAAGGAAAAAACGAAATTTCTTACACTTCATATTGATAATCCACTCTCAGAACACTGAACTATTTTTTTTCTTATAAATCTCTGAAGCCAATAGAAACATTGTGATCTCAGTAGCTCTTTACATACACGTGAAAAACAAAAACACACTTGGGATGTGTCTTCATCAATCAACATGATTACAGTACTATATATTCTGTTTAATAACCTACTATTGCACACTTGAGCAAAAAACGAGAGAAAGCAATAGAGTCGGAAATTGCACAGCTATAGATTAAAAAGTTTTATTTGGCATAAAAACAGTAACAATTAAAACTAAATTCACACCATTCATTTTCATTGTGGTCATGTCCTGAGATCATGTACTGATCCATATGTATTCTGGAGGTAATCTATTACAGCTGAGGTACTGGACAGAGCATTGAACACTTTTCTCTCTGGCTGCGAGCTAACCCTCTCCAGCATGTAGATAAGATGATGGTGGAAGCATGTGAACGGAGTGCCCTGTTCAACAGATATGTCCACCCAGTCCCATATACACTGCAAAGGAGTGTCCTCATAGCCAGAAAACATGGCAGGGTTAGCAAGTAACCCCCGTGCAGCCATGACACCTAATAAAAAACACAAGAAAAAAAATTAGCCAAACAGAAAGAAAACAGCCACAGTTAGAAGTGTACCTGTTACAATTTTGGGGAAAACAAACATACCATCAACACCTGTGAGCTCGTGGGTCAACTCCACATCCCGGAGATACTTTATGTCACCGTTGGCAATGACAGGGACAGAAACACTGTCTTTAATTGTCTTTATAGCATCATAATGGACTGGTTGGTGGCGTTCTTCTGTTGTACGACCATGGACTGTTATCCATGACACACCGGCTGATTCAGCCTTTTGACATAGATCCACTGTCTGCCTTAGGTCCTTGTGAATTCTGTGAAAGATAACAGTAATGTAATAATATACCAATAATAATCATAACTGGTATTGTTTTAAATAATCTTCTTTCGGTTGCTCCCTTCCGGGTTACCACAGCGGACCATCTTTCTTCATCTCACTCAGTTTCTAGCATCCTCTTCTGTCACACCAACCCTCTGCATGTCCTCCTTCACAAATCAGCTTTGTGCTCTTCTTTTCCTCCTGACTGTCAGCTTCATATTCAACATCCTTCCACTATCCCACCTCTACTCATGTCCAAACCATCTCAACCTTGCCCCTCTAACATTTTCTCCAAACTGCTCAACCAGAGCTGGCCCTCTGATGTACTCATTTCTATTCCTGTACACCCTGGTCACTCCCAATGAAAATCCGAACATCTTAGCTCTACCAACTCCAGCTCTGGCTACTGTGTTTTTGTAAGTGCCACTGTCTCCAAACCATAGCAGATCTCACTACCATCTTGCAAATCTTCCCTTTCCCTCTTGCTGCTATTCTTTCACAAACCACCCCCTGACACTCGTCTCCACCTACTCCACCCTGCCTGCACACTCTTCTTCACCTCTCTTAAGCACTGTTCATTGCTTTAGATGGTTGACACCAGGTATTTAAACTCATCTACCTTCACTCCCTCTCATTCACACACATGTATTCTGCGCCTCGCTTCTATTCACTTTAATTCATTTTCTGTCCAGTGCATACCTCCACCTCTCCAGCTGCCCTTCCCCTTGCACCCTACTGTGCCTACACAATGTTGTCCACAAACATCACTGACAGGTACAGTTATAAAGTTATATATAATAAAGTAGTCATAATACTTCCAAATGCACTGAAGCTTGGTGTGTGGTTTTTTGTTGTTGTTTGTTTTACCTTATTTTGATTGATGCTGTGTAGTTTGGATTGTCCACTTGATTTCTGACATGTCTCACCATGTCTTTAACAACTTCAGGCTTGTTAATGAGGCATGCACCATACCCGGCTGACATAGCCCATCTGAAAGAAACACAAAAACAAACATACTGAAAAGTTTGGAGGACACTGGGTTTACTAGATTTGTACCTAATTACTGGTCCTAGTAATTCTTAGTTACTATCTGGTATAAAATGTTAATATTAAGAATCAGTGAAGAAGTAGCTACTCTGTACAATCACACTGTTTAAATAATGAAAAAGTGACAGCAGGTCAAAGCACATTAGTTTAAACTATCAGTAGCTGCACCTCTGGGGGCAGCCGCAGTTGAGGTCAACTCCATCTGAGAAAGGTGCCACTGCACAGGCTGCATCAGCCAGAGTCTGAGCATCATGGGCAGCAAACTGCACTATCAGCGGCCGGTCACCTGAGCAGGTAAAGAAAGAGTTGTAAACCACCATCATGTCAATAGTAATACAGACAATGCTGACATTAGTAAATTTTACATTATGTGGCAAGAAAGTCTCTGTTTAAAAAAACTATGTATGAGTTGCAATAAAACAACCTAGTAGCTCATTACAGCTCATATTACAATGTTACTCACGTTCATTAGTAGTGAATTCACTGTCTCTGGCTTTGATTGAGCGCAAGAAGTCAGCAGCAACAATCATTGGAGTGAAGCAGATATCGCAGTTGTACTTCCTAACCAAGGATCTGAAAGCAAGCCTGAAGGAAATAAACACTATTTAGCACAGTGAGCATCATTAATTGTACACGTGTTTCACTAGCAGCTATCCAAAAGCAACGAAATTGTTAATTACAGTTAGACAAATGAAAGCTTTCTCTTACTTTGAGTATCGAACCATTGGGGCGCAAATTTTCAAGACTTTGCCCTTTTCAAACATGCCCATGACACTCGTGTTGCCGTTAGCCGTCTTCATTCTTCACATAAGCGGGCAAATGTTAGCCACGTAGCATAACAAGCTAACTATCTCAATATGCACGTAAAGGCTTTCGCTGTTCAAATGTACTGTCGTCTGACTTATATGGTATTACTTCAAGGCTAAAAGAAGACCGACCCCACTCATAGTGTAACATACCATTCTGCTAAACAGAGATACGCAGGTATGACTACATGGACCTCAAAACGACAATCACGGAAATGTGCACACTCAGTGGTACAGGGGAGGAAAAAATGCGAGCGTGTGTTTGGGATATCTGAAGTGTTACGTCACGCAACAAGATGTATGTTTATGTATTTAATCTTTTTTTTATGTAATAGTTATTATGTTAAACTTAAAGCATTCGCTATTTCAGAGTGTAATGTGTATTTTAACAAAAATAAATAATCATGAAAAATAAAGAAAATGTTGTTCGACGCCACGGCCACACCGTTACGTCACGCAATGCGGTCTTCAGGTTCTGCGGGGGAAGTTAGCTTTTTAGCCTTCAAAAGACTGAAGCGCGATACTGAAGATCAGCGGTGGAATAAAAGCTTGCTGATTGATAGGTGAAATTTGAAAAGATGTAGATCTTTTGGTTGGTGAAAATGACAACAACAATAATAGTTTGTAAATATGTATGTTTTAAATATAGAGTATCATCCAAATGCTTAGCAAACCGTTTTTCTTTATATTAGGATAATTGAAAATATGTGCAAATAGATTTATTGAAAAATATGTTAACGTACATGGAATTACAGTATAACAAGGCAAAAGCAGAGTTTGTATAGCACTAATGAGCTTGAAAGTCAGTTTTATTGTAGGTATGCACCCATTGCACAGTGTCTGACATCATGGACATGCTGAAAAATAAAGCTGTTTCATTGAGATAATTCATCCAGAATGTCAGAAGGTTGCATAGTAGATGAAAATCTTATGGTACTTTTACATGTTCATAATTTAATAAATTCTGACAAAATCCCAAACACCAGTGACAGAAATGCAGTCCCGGATCACGACAGAGCCTCCACCATGTTTTACAGATGGCTGTAGACACCCACTGTTCTGTTCCCTGACATCTGTACATATTAGCAACAATGTTTATTTTTTTCTCCCGATTTTCCTTCCTTCTTAACAGCCCTCTCTCCACTGACTGGATGAACTGTAAGGATAGATGCATCTCTCAGGCCCTGGATTGGGTCTTTGTTATCTATTTCCTAAGAACATGATTTTCATACTGTTCATCTGCTAGTTTGATTGTATTATTTTTTGTGGACTGCCCCTTTTCCAGATTCTTGGAGCCTGAAGAAACAATTCTCAAGAATACTTAAAAAAATACAACAGTCTGGTTTCTTAGAAGCAAAATATATAGCAGAAGTTCAAGGTAGGAGTTCACTTTTCCTTTAAAGATTAGGTTTATCCTTATCAGGGTTGCCTATCTACCAGAAGGCGAGAGGCGCCAGTCTGTCTCTGGATCACATGGTTTATGTATAATGCTAAGTGAAATAGTGGTACAGGAGATTTCTGCAACATTCATAGTCAATTTTAATCAGGTCAGACCTGCCAAAGGTGAAAACATTTCCTTAAGAAACCCACTTTGGGCAGCAATGCTTTAGACACATCGAACTAATACAACAACGCTAATAAACCGAGCACAAACTTTAAACATGAGGAATTTTAATGAAAGCCAAATTATGTTGCACTTTGCCTCTGTGGCCACGAGGGGGCATTACAGTAACACAATTCTAAAACACAGAAGAAAAAAAAAAGGTCCGAATCAAAAGGGTCAATTGCCCCACATCAAAACTAATTTTGATACTGCCAATTAACAAAAAGTCCATCAGTATACCCTGATAACTTAGTTGGTTCTTCGGCTTTAACAAGGCATTAGCTGCACAGTAGGTCAGATACTCTCACTAGCATTTGATTTGTGACAAAAGTTCAAAACCGTTTACAAATGTAAATTACAGATCAATCATTTCCATTTTTTCACTCCATATAAAATACACATCTTGTTCTTTTACCAAATCTTTATTTTAAACTGGCACTAAATATGTGACGGGTGTGTGTGCATGCATGCATGCGTCTGTGTGTGTGTGTGTGTGTGTGTGTGTGTGTGTGGGGGGGGGGGGGGGCAAAAAAAACAAAAAAAAAAATTAAAAAAAGAAAAAAAAAAAAAAAAAAAAAAAAAAAAAAAAAAAACCACCAAACAACAAC
>VURO01007317.1:66305-86289 GCA_015108175.1 Pelvicachromis taeniatus
TAATTAGATGCATTGAAAAATTAATCGCTAGATTCATCGATTAGGAAAATAATCGTTTTGCCCAGCCCTAATGTACATCACTGCCACTACATCACTACTAGTAATAATTATAATCATAGTTGCAATCATATATCTGTATTTATAAAATGGCATGCCAATAATGCTTTATGATGAATTAAGCACTTCCTAGTACCTTGCTAATACCTTAATAATGCTTTATAGTGTGACGTTATTATAAAGTGCTACCTAAATTTAAATCTAATCTTAAAATTACAGAGGGTGTCTTATTCCCAAATCCAAATTGGGAGCAGAGGTGGGGCCTGAAAGCCGAAAGCTCTGCTTCCCATTCGACTTTTAAATATACTAGTTACCACAAGTAAACCAGCAGTCTGAGAACAAAGTGCTCTATTGCGGTGATGCAGTACTGTGAGGTCTTTAAAATAAGACCTGAGATTAAAAGATGTTTGGTCCCTTTTATGTTTATATCCAGTATCAGTAAAAATAATAATAAAAAATTGTACACTAATTCATTCAGCCTTAATAAAAAAAAGTGCAATAGGCAAGTTATTGAAAAAAGAAATCACCTCAGTGAATCCTGGCATTGTGAAGGGTTAAAATAGCAAGAAATCAGACTGTTACGTTGTTCATTTCACTGCTGAAGTTTGTCATATTAATGGGGGAGTTACTTACTTTTGGAAACAGCTTCAAGTCTACATTGTAGGAACAGAAGTTTTAGTCTTTCATTCCCTTTTTCAGCATCGGCGGCTGCCCACATGGAAGCAGTCATCCTTACTAGTTTTCTGGAGCTTCATGCAGGTGTGTGAAATATAAGGGAGTCTGCCCTCTCCCATTGCTCTTGTACTTGCTTTGCAAAGTGTGTGCTACAACAACAGATAGTTTGTTTCAACTCCCAGAAAGTTTGACTTTAACATTACATATTGCGTTAAATAGGGACATGATCTTTTGTTTCTTAGGTAACAATTAATAGTCGCATGTGGAAATGTCAAATGAACCGTCCTCTCTTTGGATACTTTTATCTGGACTGTGGTATTTTAAATAAAGTGTTTCCCTTGATACAAGGGATACAAATACCCTTTGTTAAGAATTTGCTCCTGTTTTATGGGGTGGCTGTAGCTCAGGTGGTAGAGCAGGTCAACTCCTCACCGGACGGTCGGTGGTTTGATCCCAGGATCCTCCAGTCTGCATGCCAAATATCCTTGGGCAAGATACTAACCCCATGTTTGCCTGCTGGTGAACATGGGGTTAGTGGAACATGGGTGATGGTCAGAGGGCCCAGTGGCGCCAGTGTCTGGCAGCCTCTGTCAGTGCGCCATCAAGCTTGTGTGAATGACTGAATGTGGTGTAAAGTGCTATACAAATGCAGGCCATTTATTGCTTCCACTTGAGGTTCCACAAATCTTATGGCTATACGGATACTAAGACGGATGTGGTCACACTGTGATAGACCATTAAATTTGTGACTCAAAGCTATTTAATAATTGTGTGAATGCTTAAAAGAAGCATTCACACATTAGTGATCCAAAAAGTTATTATTATTTTTATTATTCTAGTTAAATAGCTAGTATAAACAAGTTGAATGGTGAAAATCGGACAAAAACTCTGGGAGAAATTAGCGTCCAAAGAATTGGCAATAATTTATACTGGTTTCCCGAAATACCTTGTATGTTTTCAGGTCAACTGAAAATCTGACTGGCATTTTTCAAGTTTCACTTATCCTCAGGTAGTTTAGTCTATATACTGTGACAGAGGCCACAAAGACCGGCTAAAATTTCATTACGCAATCTCTGAATGATTGCATCATATGATACTGGACAGCACGAATGGTGGCATATTCATCTGAGAGTGGTTGTGGTTGAAAAGAAAGATAACGAAAGATATAATCAAAGAAGAAATCACAGTTTGAAAAGCAATCCAATTTCTAAAAAAAATAAATAAAAATGTATCTACAAAATAAATGTCTTTTAAATGTTGCATGTCATATCTTTTTAGATCTTTGTACTGCTGCCGCCTGATATGACTCACTGCATCTAAAATTGTGTGTAGATGCCGCTGCACCACTTTGCACCTTTTATCATGTAAGTTAATGAGGCGCCTTTGTCTTAACACCATCAGTGAATTAACATTTAGATGACTGTGCAGGTGTCATTTTGAGGAGGACTGAGGGGAATATGAGAGCTCTTTCTTTGCACAGGAGTGGAATCTTTATGCAGGGCGACATAAAATGGGCACTCTAAGTTTACAATCAGAATTCCCAATTCTGCAGAATGTTGCTAATGCAAGCGCATGAATTTAAGCTTTGATAGGCGCTTATAGATCTGATAAAACTCATATCTGGCCTCTCAGAGGTGTTCTAATGTCGTTAATCCTAATAGTCAATCTTGAGATGATATGCACTTTACCATTCACCAGGCAGTTTCTTCTTTAAAGCGGTATATTTCGAGTGAGGATGCGTTTCAAGATGTCTTTCAAAACCATGGAAATGAAACACATAAATTGTTGGCTTTCGAGACTTATTGTTCCTATTCATAAACAAAATGTGCGTTAAGGCTGTGAGGAAAATAAAAGGTTTGTAGCAGGCTTTTTAACACTGACCCATGACTTCATTCACAATCTGTCTACCTGGTTCTCCCCTATGTTGTGGTAGAGTTTCGGAAAGGAAACTATTGCCAACGCTGCATTTATGTGTACAGTATTCACTAATGGAACAATTCGCTTGTTTCTGTTATCTCAGAGCGGGACCTTTATTTTGCAATGGCAAAGTTACTGTGGGTGAACTTGAGACAGATGACTGTGAGGGCGGAAAACCTTGGTTAGCTCAAGAAAAGATCGTGTGCTGATAAAAGGTGAATCTTTCCGTTGAGACAACATTTCACCTTGAATTTTGCACATTCAAAGCTCATTACGCTTTCAGAAAGATGGTGGGGAAAACTTACTCTCTGCCATCTTCCTGAAAATGTAACGAGACACCTGTCTGCTCTGTTACAGCAGGCCCAGTGCCATCGATGACAGTGTGATCAGTGTGATCTGAGCACCTGAGCGTCTTTGAGATATCAACAAAGGATTAGCCTATAAGTTTGAAGTTTTTATATAATAGGTCACCAAAGTGTCATTTTAAGATTGTGTTTTAAAACTTGTTTTGATGACTGTTGGTTTGAGGACAAACACAAAAGTGACAAATGCAATATAAAAACGTACATGTTGAATGCTAATGCTATAATAGATGAATTAATGTGCCCCACAGTTGATTTGTCCACTTATGATAACATAACATCATAATAAGGCAGCTTTTTGTCACTCATTTATGCTTCCAATGAAACTGAACTGTAGTAGTCTGAAATAACCACAACTCACAGGCTGCTCTGACAACTAAGCTAATTCTTCTGTTCAATATATGGTTTGATCCAGGAAAGATTGCAATAGCCATTCAAGATTTCATGAGTTCTATCCATCTATTTCCTGCTTCTTATCTGGGTCTAACTCACCAATGCAGCTGACTTAGCAAAGAGACCTAGGCTTCGTTCTCCCCAATATAGTGTGCATGTATGTGTATTTTTGACCACGATATGAGAGAAAATCCAGAATGTCTACTTCCAACAAAACTGAACTGTAGTCTGAAATAGCCACAAATAACAATTTGCTATGACAATTCATCCAATTCTTCTGTTCAATATATGGTTTGATACAGGACAAAGGGCAACAGTCATTCACGGTTTCAGGAATTCTATCCATCTATTTTCTTCTGGTTATCTGGGTCTGACTCATGAAGGCATCTGACTTAGCAGAAACTGCCTTCTCCCCAATATAGTGTATTTTAGTGTGCATGTGTACTTTTGACCCTAGCATGAGAGAAAATCCAAAATAAATTCAAAATTGTTCACACAGTGCTTTAAAAAAAAAAAAAAAAAGTCACTAAATATATATGCTGTGTAATCATTCCACCCCCAAAAAAGAACAGTTCAAAGAAATGATTAGAATCCCCAAATTTCCATTGCATTCATACTCGTGAGAAGAGAATCTAAACTTCTGACCCCAGCTGTAATATTTCCAGCGTGTGCTGGGTTTGTCCTGAGGCCTCCTCCTGGTATAAAATGTCAAATATCTTAGGGCTCAAATTAACTTAATCGGAAGTTAATAGTTTATTTCTTAGGCAATGACTGACTCTAAAGTATGAAACCCATGCACATCCTGCCATGCACATCCTGCTTTGTAGTGTTTTACCATACCTATACTGCAACTCTCATCAGTTGTCTTTCTGTCTTTGGTTTTGTCTTAAGCAAGTAAAAAGGTAACTTCCTCAGCTGGAATCAGATAACTGACTTGGCTACTGCAGAATATTACATTTCTTTTCTTTCAAAAACAAAAGGAGGTTGACCTCATTGTCTCTCTAAAGATTTTTCTGGCTGTGATTAATCTGCCTGTTCTGTTTTTGAAGCTAATTGTACTTTTTGTTGTTGTTGTTTTTTTGTCAAATCTTTTCCATATTGATGTCTTAAATGATGATTCTTTTGGAGAGTGTGATTCACTTGACTGGATGGTGAGAAGGGTTTTTTCTTTCTTTACCATGGAAATGTGAGCATCAGTCCCTGCTGTCTTCTTCAGACTTCCTCAGAAAGTACCGAATGATTGACTTGGCCACTGTAGTGTGGTCTGTTTCACTTGCATCGGCAAGTGTTTCCATATGCAAATACCACACCAGCTTAATTGTTGAAGAAATTGTTTAAAAAAAATAACACACTAATAATAATCCGACTGTGGACAAATGAATTGTCCAAAATTTTGAATTATTCCCCTCATTGACCCTACAGAAGAGGGGAATATGCATAAACATTGCGGTAACTTCTTAACAGTTAAGGAGTTACAGACTGCTTTGAGCTGATATGAAGGCAACAGTAACTTCAACACCCAGTTGTTAGAGTAAAGTTATGCCGAGATTTTCGTCTGCATAACTCTGTAGTAACTTTATTGCATACCTTTTGCTGTAGCCCATCTGCTTCCCACCTTGAAGCACATGGACTAAAGAAGACTACACTGAGTGTCACTGCTTTTAGCTAGAAAAAGGAAACAGAGGGCACAGTTCACCTACAATCACCAGAGGTGGACAGTAAAATATTGGAAAAATCCAACATTTGGATGGTAAGATCTGAATTAGGCGTAAACAACATGAAAGCATGGATCCATTATGTCTTGTATCAATGGTTGAGGCTGGTGGTGGTAGTGCAATGGTGTGGGAGATATTTTCTTGGCCCACTTTGGGCCTCTTACAACTAACTGAGCATCATTTAAGATTGTGATTGTGAAGATTTATGATTTGAATCACCAGCTGTTCCCGGCCTTACAGCTTCCACCTCCTCCGTTTTACTGTCTCTGTTGCTGCCGCCAGTGGTGGAAACTGAAATTGACTGGGCCGCGCTATGAATTCTGGGATATGGTGGGCCACGTAGGATACACCCGACCCATCCTTCAAATTTGGGAAATGAAGGACACATTTGTCGGCCGCATTTGGAGCAGCCTTCGAATTGGGACAGCCTTCGTCACGTCGCTGTGACGTAACCGTCCTACAAATGCGGCCCACGAAGGATGCAGCCCCTGAATTGGGACACAGCAACTAGGTAAATGAGGAAACTGCGCACAGGAGGGAGACACAGCTGATCCTAATTGCCTGATGAGACCGGGAAGTGCAAAACAGAACACACTCACATGAGACACAGACCAGAAGTACAACAGGAACTCACACATGCCAAGACACAGAATAAGAGACACGGGCTTAACACAGAGACCTGACAGAACTGGAACAGAGGGACACACCGGCAGGGATGACTAGACATAAACAGAGGGTGCACAGAACAAAACCCTAAGAACTCAAAACAGAATACATAATCAGAATAAACTAGAACATCAGCCCAGAATAATAAACCTTCCCTTTCATACTTGCTGAAAGTATGAAAGTATGTTTATTGCACAAACAAAAAGATGGGAGTTGGAGCTGAAGGTTGCAGAGTAGAAGGTATTTAGATTTCGTTGGAGGTGATCACAATGGACAAGATTAGAAATGAGTACATCAGAGGGACAGCTCAAGTTTAGCAGACTGTAGACAAAGTTACAGAAAGTTGGGACTGAAATTATTTGGGCATGTGCGAAGGAGGGATAGTGGATATTCTGGACAGAGGTTGTTGAATATGGAGCTACCAGGCAGGAGGAAAAACCCACTGAGAAAATTCATGTATCCAGTAAAGGAGGACATGCAGAGGGTTGGTGTAATAGAAGAGGATGCTAAGGATAGGATGAGATGGAGGCAGATAATCTACTGTGGCAACCTTTAAAGGGAGCAACTGAAGAAGAAGCATACTTGAGTATTGTTATTGTTACTGTATGACCACAGTGTACCCATCATCTGATACCTGCATCCAGCAGATTACTTGCCATGTCACAAAGCTCAAATCATCACTAACTGGTTTGTTGAGCGTGACAATAAGTCCAGTGGACTCAAATGGCCTTCAGAGGCAGCAGATCTCAATCCAGTTGAGTACCTCTGGGATGCGTTGGAATGGGAAATTCACACAATTCATGTCCAGTCATCAAATTTGCAACAGCTGAAGAATGCATCCAGCATCTTGCTGAATCTGCTGCACGAAGAATTACCCACTACTAGCGATGTGTACCTGATGAAGTGGCTAGTGAGTGCATCACACCAGGTTCAATTCTAAGTTGATGAAATGTAACAATGTTGCGCACACATCAATAACACGAAATAGCACGACTTTGAAAGCGCCAAATAAAGTGAAGCTCCTTATTACGATTTTGTTTTTAAATATCAAATCTTAGATACGCAGTATCACTTTTTTTTTTTTTTTTAATTCTTTCTTAACAGACACGATCACAGGAAACACAGCGTTCAGTAGCGCCTGCCCGGAATAATGCTGAGACAGTGAAGGAGGGTGTTGCTATGTGTGCGCTCTGCCAGACAGCACTGGGTAACCAAACATTCAAATTAAAAAGTGACAGAAAGCCAAATCAGTGCCATCCCAGTTTGCAGCTTTTACCCACAGCGAGCAAATGTTTTCAGCAAATATAAACAGCACACTTGCGCTGCCGTTTTTGCACCTTTTTTCCATGCTGCCATGTTTGGCCGACACTCTGTTTTTCTTTTCGTTGCTAGTATGACTAAGCTATGAATGACATGTAAGATGAGTGAAGATCATTTACGCATAAACATGATTACTTGATTGCTTTAGAAATGTGACTGACAGGAAAAAGACGCCTTAAAATCTGTAAATAACGTAAATGGCGTGCGTCACAGGAATTTGCGTGGATTCGGAGATGGAAAAAAAAATAGCATACCATAATATTTTTAATGTCAGTTACTGGTTTGCTGCCAAGTCAGTTTTAGCAAAAACAATGAGCTCATTAAGTTGAACGCAGAAAGATAAGGAGCGCTAACGTTCGCTATGGGGCCTTATGAATCCTGAATGCACGCTATCAAGTTTAAAGTCGGCCACCGAGTGATGATAATGATGTTTCCTGGCAGTTCTTCTGTTATGTGCAGACCTTTATCTTCTAAACAGTTTACCCATTATATCATGGGGCATCAAATATCTAAATATTTGATCAAATAACTCTGCAATTTCTGCAAGTTTTTCTGTGCTCATACGTTATCGTGGTTATCTTTATGACCAGCATCGTGCGCCACATACTTCCTCTGAGCACATGCTCAAAGAATGCATATAATGAAGCGGAGATTTAAAAAAAAAAGCTGGTAGAAAGCCCGTGTCATTTCACATATATTATGTTTAATAACACAAAAGACAAAGCATTGAAAGTAATGGGATAAAGATACAGATATAGATGGGAGGCCTTATATTGGAAGTTGTGTATTAAGATTAAACATCCACATCCAAACGTCCACTGCTGCTTTTGGAAAGCCTTCAGAAGTCATTGCTGGTGTTTCGTCCTTCATAAGAAAACTCCATCAAACTGAGTCTACGAAACGTATCAAATTATAAAACTTCACCTTCACTTCTGTGGCCATAATTACAGCATTCATCACACAACTGAGCAGCCACCACACAGCTATTTGTTCTCTTTAGCCCCACCAAGTGTTTTGAACATCATCCAGCAGTAAAAGGAACTTATTTATCCCTAAAGGGTCTCTTATGGAGGGCAAATGTGCTAAAAGATAGCTGACAGGAGTCCTCGCGTCCGTTTCAAACCGAGGTGCATCAAACCTTTGTCAGGCAACGCACTTTTAAAATACGTTCAGCATCAAAGGTCCCGTTATTTCACACTGTTTCTTATTTTAAGAATGCATTGGCTCTTTAGCCGTTCTCCTTCAGCGCTTTCAGTGTAATGGTCAAACCTCCAGCATCGCAAAGCTGAAACTCTTCCACCAGAGCTTCATCATGTGGCTGCTGAGCAGCGTCAGTGTGGACACTATTTCCTTCATCCTCGTCTTTGTCCTCATCTTCCTCGAAGTCATCTGGATAGTCAACTTGCTCCGAAGTGTCAGGGATCTCTGGAACAAAAAAAAAAAAAAACAAGATTAAAGGGATGACACATGTTTGGTTTTGGTAATGGCATTGTAAGTCAGTTTATTCTTAGCCGACCTGATATAGGAAAGCTGTTAACATCTTTCACACATTGTTTTGGACATCACATATCAACAGAAGGTCCCACTGGCAAAGTAGGTTTTCCCTCAGTTCATCAGTTGGTGACTCTGTTCATCTATCCCTTTAGCAGAGGAATCAGCTACTCAACACGATGTTGGTAAGTAGCTGAAAAAAGCTACTTCTCAGAACCCATTGTAGTGTTTCATTTCCCCCCAAACTGTCTACATTATTATTCAATCTGTTCATGTTCTTCTTATCCCGGCTGTCACGAGGACCTTTTTGGTGTGAGGCCACAATGCTAACCACCGTACCACCCCTTACATTATTAAGTTGGAACAAATAAAGGTACATATGTTGCACTTTGATGATGCTGCTGTCAAACATTTGCAATAATAACTAAATAACTAAGACTGGAATTTCACATTTTTCTGCCCTTAAACAATAATAACTGCATTGTTTAGTCATGTCTGGGTTTTTCCAACCTTACTAAGTCATGAAACTACCCGCTCACTAGTGATCCCTAAAGTGCCACCAGAAATTCTCATATTTGAGAAGCTGAAAAAGTTGAAATAATATTTTTGCTTGATAACAACAAACTTCTACATCAATTCTACATTTATTTATTTTTTTACAGTGTTCAGATAATAGCCATAGCCTAGATAGTTCTTACATTGGGAAAATCAGTTCGCTATAAGATGTTACAAAAAAAAGTTTAGGATTAGATAGAAGTTGGTCAATGAACAATTAACGGTGTGTGACTGAAGTGATTCAGCTTTAAATCAAGGGATTTAACCGAAATATTACCATTTCCAGAGGCTCAAAGGTGACCAGACTAACTTTAAATATAAGGATTGCTTTTCATACAGCCAGTGAGTACATGAAGTCCAGAACCTGTGAACATCATCATTGGAATGCTGAGATGCTCTGCCAGGCCTGCTTTTTTGTGGGTCTTTCTGCATTCAGCTTTGTCTTCATTAACTGAAAATCTGCTCTACTGAGTTGAGATCTGGTGACTGAACTCTTAGGATGCTTTTGCACTTTCATTTGATTTGCAATGAAACAGCTCTGTCAAATCCTTTTTGCAGCATTGAGCTGAATCCGAGCAGAGAGTACAGCCCTGCACACCTCACAGTTCATCCTGCTACTTCCATTAGCAGTCACAGCATCAATAAACCCCTGAGACCCGATTACATCTGCAGCCATATGTGTCGATACCATAACGCTGCCTCCGCCATGCTTGACAGTTAACGTGGTATGCTTCAGATCATGAGCTTTTTCTCTCCTTCTCCATAACTGATCCACGTATTCATTGTACACAACTGTGCAGACTCGTTTAGATGTTTTTTTTTTGGCAAACTCTAATCTGACCTTCCTGTCTTTGAGTGTAATCACAGGTGTGCAGCGTGTTATACACCCTCAGTGTTTCCATTCATGAAGGCTTCTCTTAATTGTACAGTATTCTTAACTTCATTAAATGTTGTGAAGTAGTTTTTCTCAATCTCAAAAAGACCTCTGTGATCATCCACTTTAGTTTTTAGCCTCTCAGGCTTTTTCTGATGCAGAGCTGCCCAGTACATTCATTCTTGTTAGGACAGTACTACAGAACTGATTTGGCAACTCCCAAATTTTTGTTGATAGATTTATTTTGTTTTTTGAAGCCTAATTACAGCATGTGAATCATTATGTGAGTGATTTGTCATAGAATATCACAAGCAGGCCATGAAAGTAATCATTGGTGAACTGTCTAGTTACTTTCAAGCCTCTGAAAATGGTAGACTGTTTATAAAAATGGTTCTAGTTCCAAAAAAGTTAATGTAATTTTTTTTTTGTTAAACTTAAATTTTTTTTTGTTTTTTTTTTTTTTTTTTTTTTTATGTCATATGCCCAATGTCTAAATACTTATGGACATTGGAGGGACACATTACCAATGGACTCAGCAGAATTGTTCCTCACTGCAAATCCAGACTGTTTACTTTGTCCCTCTAGAGAAGACAAGCTTCCATCATCATCAAAGTCCTCAGGATAGTGGCATTGGTTCTCTTCATCTTCATCCTCTACATCAGCAGAGGAGAAACCGACCTCCATAGTTTGTTCTTTCTCTTCCCAAGAGTAGGACTGATGGGCGAAACAAGGTTGAAGTGTTGTGTTGATGTCTTTTTTTTGTACTTCCACATTAATGTGAGTCACAGGCGTGCAGCATTCTTCATTCTTAGATTGCAGGTGATCTTGCACACAGGTACTGCTAAGTATACAAGCAGCACTAGGCCTGTTGTCCGAATTGAGGTTGAGCATGCTCTGGATTAATGAGGAAATTCTATCTGAGAACAAGTCAGGCACAGGGTGGTACTCTCCTTTGGTGATCTTATTGAACAGACTCAGGATATTTGTGGCTGCAAAAGGAGGCCTGAGAGCACAGAGCTCATACAGGAGACAACCAAGAGCCCAGATGTCAGACTTGCAGCTGTAAGGGATGTCCTGGCAAAGCTCGGGACTTAGGTAGCTGGGTGTCCCAACACATGTGGAAGCCATATCAGCTGTGTTAGACATTATTCTGGATATGCCAAAATCCCCTAACTTTACCACACCTTGCTTTGTCAGCATCACATTAGAGGGTTTGATGTCCCTGTGAAGTATTTTGACTGTGTGTATGTAATTTACAGCCATAGCGAGCTGGACAAACCAGGACATCACCGTGTGCTCTGTGAAGAACTCCCCTGGTTTCTTCTCCTTTATTTTGTCATCCAAAGTCCCTCCATCGCAGTAGCTCATCACGATGTAAATGAACCCATCGGCGGAGTTCACGAAGGCCTCGCTGCATTTCACAATGTGAGGATGCTCCAGCCTTTTGATGATTTCAGCTTCCTGGAGAATAGCCCTCTGCGTTTTTGCCCTCCGTGTGGTCTCCGCCTTTATCCTCTTCACCGCGTACAGGCACTTCCGCTCCACGTGCCTCATGAGATACACGTCTGCCGCTCCTCCGCTGCCCAACCACAGGACCCTCTCGTACTTCTCCATATTTGTGTCATAAAAACAAAAAAAACAGTGGCGAACACCCAGACTGCATCCCTCGCGTCACGGGCCGTTTCTGTTCACGGCGGTTTCCATAGTGACCCATGACGCTGTGAGAGTGGGTATGCGGCCAGTCAGCGGCGTCGGGTGTGTGAGTTACACTGTGAGTTACACATGCGAGTACAAACATTAGTGAGGTTTCTAAACAAAGGACACACTAATGCATGTACACTGTTTTCTTTATTTAGCGTCTGTTCCATTACCTCTGCCCTACACAAACCTTTTAAATAAAAACTTTTTGAATTTTAAAACTATTTTAAACCGTGGTTCTACGATATGAATTTATTGATACATCCAGATATTAAGGTTCGCTGTACATGCGTTTGCCTTTATGTTGCCAGAAAAGGAGATAACATTAATTAAAGGAAGAAACGTCTCTTTGGCGTGTACATGAATGAACTGCGTTTGTGGCTCTTTACAGTAGATGGCGGTATATTGTTTCAAGTAGCTTTGAGCTACCAACGAGTGGCCAACGAAGAAGTGTTCACGCTCTCTGCGCAGGTTTATGCGCATGCTAACACAACATAGGGTCTTGTTCTATAACTGTTATTTCTTATTGATTATTGTTGAGTTATAAGTGCACGTTAGCCTAAATGCCACCAAAGGGAAAAGGGGGAAAGGGTGCTAAAGGTTAGTGTCTTATAACTTATTCAGTTTAGTTGTAATTAAAGTCAGTTAATAACTTTCCCATGTGATCCCAGAAGCACCTTTATCACAACGATACTACAGTGCAGTTCTAATGGGTTTAACGGGTCATCTCCCACCTTGTCACCATGTAGGAGCTGCTTCAGGGAGTGCAGACGCTGACAAGAAAGAAAAAGGCCCAAAGGGAGGGACCGCTGTCAAGGTAACTTTACATTTGAAGGCAAAGCTAAGCTGCAACATTAGACAGACAGATGTCATTCACTTCCCAAGAAAAATGTGACTTTTGGAGGAGTTGAAAGGAGAGCACAGATGAACAAGTCCACGCACAAAATGTCGTGTACAGTATCATGCATCCCGTACGATGCAATTTTAAAAATAATAATCTAAACGTCTCTGCTTTTACCGAGAGGTCTAAACAATTGTTGCCTTTTCTTGTCTTTTAACATGTATCCTTTGCACAGTATATCATTGCCGCCTTATTTAGTTACATTCAGAGATACTGTTGTTAAACATTTTTGTTTAAAAAAAAAACTTAATAAACTTAACCTCCTAAGACCCCAACTCATTCAGGGCATGCATTTTTAATTTCTCTTTGCTATTTGGGCTGATTGGGACCTGATGAATGTACAAACAAAGAATTACCAGGTTTTTTTTTTGTTTACCTGATTTTTGTTTCTGATAACAATCAGATCCACATATGAGGACATTCTTTTAAAATTTCGACCAAACAGTGGCAGTATAATGTCCTCGTAAGAGGATATCAGGCCCTTGTAGAGCAAAATGTTGTATTTTGGTTTAGACAACCCAAAATGTGACGTCTGCATATGTGGACACCAGGTCCTAGGAGGTTAAATAAACATTCAAATTTAGTACCGATAGATAATATCAAAAGATTTAGTGAATGTGGAGAAATCTCTGTGCACAAGGGCCAAGTTTTGGAAGCTGTAATCTTCCAAAACTTGGAAGCTGTAATCTTCCAAAACTTGGAAGCTGTAATCTTCCCAAACTGGGTTATTTTGTAAATGTGAATATTTTTTCATTTTTGAAAACATGGGTGCTGGACTAAAGACAAAGAGCGACCATCCAGCATCTCTGATGGTTTGGGGTGCAGCAGTGCACCCCTTGGGAGCTTGCCCACCTGGAAAGGCAGCATCAATAATGACATGTTTATACAGGTTTTTAGACCAACGTGTGCTCTAATCTACACAATGTGTTTTTGAGCGAAAGCCTTGCAAGACGGCGTTAAACTGCATACTATCGCAAACTGCAAAACATTTAACACATCATGAAATGAAAAATAAAAAAGTCTCAGGGCCATCAAGTAGCTACAATCCTATATCAGACAAGAATAGGACAACATTTCTCTCCCACAAGTATCATCTGTTTTTGTTTTTTATCTGCAGGTCCGGCATATCCTGTGCGAAAAACATGGAAAATGCATGGAGGCAATGGAGAAACTGAAGGCTGGAGTCCGTTTCAGTGAAGTAGCTACACAGTACAGTGAAGACAAAGCCAGACAAGGAGTAAGCGCTTGCACTCGTAATCAGATGTGCGGTGTTAGTTTCCCTTTATTGACAGACACGGAAAATTTGTCATATGATTCTGTAGTTATATTACACGGTACGTGGCGTGGATGAGGTCGTTGTTGAGTTTTTCTTGGCTCCGAGTCAGCATACATTAAAGCTCTTATTTGACAAAAATTATGCATTTTAGTCTTTTCTCCTAACCATCTGGTAATTGACATATGGATTATATTAGAACAAACAAAATCCAAACTAATAGAAATGATTAGAGATTTAAGGGCTCTTTATCTTTCTGTGTCAGAAAGTCCTGCGAGGGGAAAACCTGAGTGTTTCATAGGATGTGTAATTTTTAGCATCACAGATAATGAGTCTCAATGGCTGACCATCCCACCACAACATCTACACTGATGTATTTTGAGCTGCTGGGAAACTCCAGTCCAGATTAGGTCATTTGCTTCACACCCTTTTTTTTTTAAATTTATGTTTATTTTTTGTTTGTCAAAATATCAGTTTGCCTCTTCAGTACAGTATTGTCTTTATTGACACATTTCCCCAGGTGCATATCATGTGATCTCATCATGACTTTTATGTTTGTGACAGGGTGATCTGGGGTGGATGACGCGAGGATCGATGGTCGGACCTTTCCAGGATGCGGCATTCGCCCTCCCTGTCAGCTCCATGGATAAACCGGTCTACACAGACCCACCCGTGAAGACAAAATTTGGGTACCACATCATTATGGTAGAGGGGAAAAAGTAACTCGGGCCAGTTCAACACTTGAAATCAGGACATGTAAATTCCCAGTTGTGCTATATTGTTAAACTTCTTATGATTTTCTTATGTATTTCAAAACACAAGAGAATAAAAAAGGCATTGATGTAGAATACTATCAGGTTTGTCTGTGATAAATGTACTAGCCATACTGAAAATTCAACTTGAGGGAGAAGATATGCATTTATGTACTTAGGAAATGGTATGACTGAGAGGGTATAAAAAAAGACTGCAAGACGTTAGACTCATGATTGAAGAAAATCTACTGTCTTATTGTCTTTTAGAAATGGGGATTTTTTTTCTTTACAGTGGTGTCTTTTCATTCTTCGGTTCCATAAATAAAATTACCAATGTAAAAAAAGGAAATTCTTCAGTGGGTGTAAATATTGGATGATTGAGTTTTTATGTAGGAGCTTCTATTATTGTGTATCCTGATGAAGAGTTTCAGTATAGAGAACGTTTTAATTATACGGAACGTCACATGAATTAGAAATCATCAGAATCATGTAAAAATGTATAAAACCCCTTTAAGCAGATACTGCACATCTGTAGTGTGTATGGATGGACAGGCTGGTAGACTCCCAGCTTATCATCAAGGATGGACTGCATGCTAAATCTCCAGTACACAGATTGTAAATACATGATGTACAGTCCAGGGTTTCTTGGTTCAAAACAGGCTGTAAATTTTCTTGTTTTTTTATTATTATGATTATTATGTTTTTTTTTTTTTAGCATTTTATAAACACAAGTTGAGTAAAGGAAGTATTGAAATAAAATCCATCTTAGAGAGGTGGGGTTTTTCAGAAGGATGAGGGCAGAGGTTCAAGAATCTTCAAAAGACTTTACAAATTATTGAGCAGCTTCAGCAAAAAAGTGTCCTCATTGTAAAATTGTAAAGACTTTGAATATCACATCATCTGAAGCGCATAATAATAGCATAAAAATCTGAGACTCTATAGAAATCTCTGTGCAAGGAACAAGGTTGAAAATCAATATTGGATACTCGCTATCTTTAAGCTCTGCGGCGACACTACATTAAAAACAAGCATGATCCTTAGATGGATGATGCTAAACATTCAGTGCACATATTGGAAACACATGAAAGCTGATCCTGGTGTAATTAAGGTGAAGAAGTCAGTAAATTTGAGTATTTTATAACCAAATAAATTAATTGAAGCTCGAGTAAATTTTTGTACGTTTGTTTGTTTTTTGATTTTCCTTTTAATGGAAGCCAAACACTTCTTTGATGGGTGCCATAATGACCAAGAACCGTGAGGGGCTCGAATACATCCACGCCGCTAGGCGGCAGCAGCACGCGCAGCACGCGCCTGCACGGCTGGAATCAGGAAAAGACAGTTGACGTTGTTAGGCCTTGCTAGATGATTGGCGAGGTAAGATGGCGGCGCCAGAGGAGCCAGAATTATCCCAGGCGCAGACTGAAAAACTCCTCCAATTTCAGGTAGACAGCTGATATTCCGCCTCAACTCGTGTCCGTTTGAGACCTCGCGTGGCGATGCTCTGTCGTTGATAGTAACAGGGTGTGAACATAGTGGGCCCGCATGTTTCAACGCTTTTTGCACAGTCAACTTCGATAACGTTACCCCCAACCCTTACTCGTCAACTTGAGTATGAGCTAACGTTAGCGAAGCTAGCGAACACTAGCTAGGCTTGCTAACAAGTTAGCAGACTTTAAACGTTAATAGGTTTTTTCACGCGCCTCTCAAGCGTGCAAAATCAGTCCAGCTAGGTCATTCAGTTCCACCAGTACCTAGTGTTTAATGTCATTTTTGACTCAACGTCAACTTAGGCTGAGGCTAGCTTTTCATTGACGCTCCCTACTAAACACTTGCTGAGTTAACATTAGCACAGCTGTCACTGAAGTTTCTGAGCCACACAATAGTTGTAGCTAAGCGAAGTCACTCTGTCATTACATGATAATAAACCCAATAGATCTGGTGTTGCTCCATCTCCATCCGTAGCCTGCTTTAGCTTTCTTTGGCCATTGGTAAGCTAAGTGTTGGAAACATTAACATTACATACCATCGTGCTTTGTTCTCTAGATGATTTATCTTATTTTCGAGGTCAAATAACTCCCCACACCCCGTTAAAGGACACTAAATAAGAGAGGCGATTCCGGCTATTATTTTGTCATTGTTGCTCATTCCTAATGACGAATTTGTGAGAGATAATCCAAAACTTGGAGATGACAATTTCACAGATTTTCATCTTTCATAGTATAGTCTTTAATGGTCTTTTTAATCTTTCGGTTGTTTGTTTGTTTGTTTGTTTGTTGTTTTTTAAATAGGATTTAACCGGTTTGGAATCAATGGACCAATGTCGTCGAACATTAGAGCAGCACAATTGGAATATAGAGGTATGAGACATGTTTTTTAATGATTTTAACCCTATTTTTAATATACACATGACTACTGAAATAAGAACGATTGGTTTAAAAATGTGTGCATTTCAGGCTGCAGTACAAGACAGGCTTAATGAGCAAGAAGGAGTGCCCAGTGTGTTTAACCCTCCACCATCCAGACCACTTCAGGTCAATACAGCAGATCATAGAGTATATAGTTACATCGTGTCAAGGCCACAACCCAGGGTAGGTCTGGAGACTCGTATGTCTATTGTTTCACTGTACAAAAATGGTATACTAGATTCTTCTTTTGCTGGTCTTTGGAACTGTTGCACATGGATCGCCTGTTTCTCTAGAAAATAGAACTACTTAAATGCTGTGTGTAATAATATGTGTGTAACCTTTAAGTCAGTCTTCATACAAATGTTCAGTCTAAGTGATTTGTGGTTTTTAGTTGTGTTTTATAGTTCAAACGATAGAAAATCTCTCATCGTGGCACTGTTTAAGCTGTAATGGATTGCACTGGTGCTTCTTTTCAGGGGTTACTAGGATGGAGTTACTACTTGATAATGCTACCTTTCAGATTTACATATTACACACTTCTGGACATATTCAGGTAATTAGAGCCTATTGATTTTTAACTCACAGTTGCTGCATAAAACAACTTGCTGATTGCAACTTTTATATAAAATGTTTTTTGTTCCAAGGCTCGCCCTGCGGTTCATCAGGCCTGATCCTCGTGGTCGTGTGACAGACCCTGTTGGAGACGTTGTGTCTTTCATTCATAGTTTTGAGGAGAAGTATGGGCAGGCACACCCTGTCTTTTACCAGGGAACATACAGCCAGGTGAGAACATGGATATGAGTGATAAAAGTATATATTTTTCTTCTAATGTGATGTTAAGATAGTCAAAAAAGATAAAACCGCCTTTACTTATTGTGATGCATGTAGGCACTGAACGATGCCAAAAGGGAGCTCCGCTACCTACTAGTGTACCTTCACGGAGACGATCATCAAGACACTGACGAGTTTTGCCGGTATTGTTTTTATTTTTATGCCCACTTTCACCTGTAGCCACTATAGGTCCCATACTGCCTGGTGTACGTGTTGTACAGTTGGTAGTGTACAGGTACATCGACTTGGTTTCGCTGCATGTTGTAAGGACACGTCTTTTCTTTAATGCTGATAATTCTGTATATAACCGTTTATTTGTTCTAAGCATTTACACATGGAAAACATGTTTTCATGCTTCTTATTTGTCACATTTCAGCTCCACATTATGTACGGAAGAGGTCATTAACTTCCTCAATACACGAATGCTCTTTTGGGCATGTTCAACAAGCAAGCCTGAGGGCTACAGAGGTATGCAAGTTTTTTGCTTATTGCTGGGTTGCTTCGATAAATGGACAAAATAAGTATAAAAAAAATGTTGAATAATTTGAAAGTGAGGAAGTGGCCCTCCTTGTCTTTGACTTAAAGAATGATAAGAGAAGAGAGCACTGTCTTTGTTGTGTGGAGGCGGTTTAGTTGTAATAAAAACACGCTTGGTTGGAATTTATTCATTGGCAGGTTTTTCTACTCATCTTTAAAACATCCATGTGCAATAAAACTGCACATGGATGTTTTATAGAGGGGTAGAGCCATATAGCAAATGATAACAAATCTGTGGGGGCTTTCAGACATGCAGATAGTTTGGGTTTTGTACAGATTTGTGTTCTCCTTTAAGACCGTTCTTACCCTAATCCAAGTTTAATGGAATTTTGGTCGCTCTGAAAAGCATAAATTGATCAGACAGACAGGAGGCAGTTATGTGGTTTATCATCATTAATGGGGACGCTGTTTCTAGAAACGATCACATGCTGAGTCTGTAATGTTATTTTTGATGCTTTGAGAAGCAACAAAGTCCCTTTTATTGCTTTGAGCTGGCAGTGGATGGTTTAAAACTTCATTAGAAACAGAAATGATTTGCATGTAAGCTGCCACATCAGCAAGGCAAGGTTTGTTTGTCCAGTTGTGCTTGGTATGAACTGACTTTAATTAACATGTAGTGTCACTGTTACTACAGAAGATTTGACAGTATAATGTCTTTTTAAGTGTCCCAAGCATTGCGAGAGAACACCTACCCATTCCTGGCCATGATAATGCTGAAGGATCGCAAGATGACAGTGGTGGGCAGGCTCGAGGGTCTCATTCAGCCAGAGGACCTTATCAACCAGCTGACGTTCATCATGGATGCTAACCAAACATATCTAATGTCAGAGCGCCTTGAACGGTACAGGAAATTGATTAGCTAACACTGACTTGCATGACTAAAAGATCTTCTTGACACTTTTTTTAAAAAAAAAACATTATATTTTGTGCTTTTTGCCTTTATTAGACAGTGTAGTACTGGAGAGTGGACAGGAAATGTGAGAGAGAGTAAAGGGCCCTGGGTCTTGTGATATATGGTCGTCCACTCACGCCATGAGCGAAATTGCTATCCGTTCTCTGTTTATGTTTAACTTTGTGTGATAGTTTTGATTGAAGTGTAAAGTCACAAATATTTTTATCACTTTCTCTCCAAAGATTACTGAAAGCAAAACTGACCATTGTGATGTTTATGAAAGAAGATAACAGGCAGCTAGTTAAGCTCATCGTAAAAGCTAATAGAAGCCCTGTCGGCTCGCCCTTTTGAGTGCTGAATGGTTGTTTGCCAGCTGTCAGTCGCCAGTGTGTGAAGTACCTCTGCCTTAGGCCTAGTCCACACAAACACTAATATTTTTTTAAAAACTGTTTCCCCTTTCTCAAATAAGTGTGCACGTGAGAATCCAAAAACACAGATGTTGTTCAGAACATGCCCAACCAGCAGGAGGTGACATAACCCTAAAATATAATGTTAACACAGAGAAGTGTGCAAATAGTTTTGCCTTAGGTTTTCCAAAGGTCAGTTTTGTTAGTAGAAATGAATGAAAATGGAAAAGTTCAATTTCTGAAAAACACCCATGTTCATATTG
>VURO01007317.1:90121-104861 GCA_015108175.1 Pelvicachromis taeniatus
TTTTTTACTATTTTTTTTCTTCTTCGTCTTCTTTTTTTTTTTTTTTAAGTCATGCAAAACACCTCTGAAATAGATCTGGGAGTGAATTAGGTAGGATAGTGTGCTCTGTGGCACGTTTAGAAATGGGATCACAACCGCTATGTCTGAACATATGGTTTGAGTACAAGAACAAAAGTCAAACAGGTTTGAATAATACACTTGTAAATGAGTTGCAGTGTACATTGCCTCTTTTCAGTGAATATTAACATATTTACTGATCTTTTTTTTTCTTGCATGCCTGTCTTTAAATGATGTAATATTCTACTATTTCAGACAAAACTGAATATTATAATTGATTACATTAAATTATTTATGGTCTGAGGAAGATGACCAAACTAAATTCAGATATACCCTTTTCATGGCATCCTTTCCATCTGAAATGGACTGTTCTCCTTTATTTTTATATACCGAGAGGCCCTGAGTGATTTTTTTTTAAACTTACAATATATGCCAGCGAATAGATATGTACACATAGGTTAATTCTCAAAGCTGTGGGTTTAACTCATTAAATGGCTTTTTTTTCTCTTGAAGGTGGCACACATCAACGACTCACATTCACGTAAGAAACAAAATTAAAAAAGGAAAAAAAGAAAGAAAAAAAAGGCAAGATCCCTTTACACATAAAAGCAAAGGTTACAACTGCCTGTTAGTGCTTAGTGGGGCAGTTAGGAGGCAAGAGAGAATTAAAAGCAAAAGTTCATTTGTTGCTCTTTTCCCTCACACCCCTAATAGATCCTGTTTTCTTTTTTTAGCATCAACACAAGCAGGGAACTAGAAGTCAAACAGTGTTTCTACACTACTGAACGCTCCAGCTCTGTGTCGTTTGGAGCCCGCTCTGATCACTGTCGAGCTGGTGGAGTGTCATCAGTGACTTCTACAAGGTTTCGTCAACATTCTTCTGTCTTCAAACGTTTATCTAAAAGCATTCACACTGAAGCTATACATACAGTTGCTCTTTTACAACACCATTACCATGGCCTAAGACAATGACCTGACCGAGTTACCAGATTATAACACTTACACAAACATTGTTAGTGCTCTTAACTGTTTCCTTCAATGCATTTTCTCTAGAACATAAAACCAATAAATAAACCTTAAAAAAAGGAAATAAATCAGCATACTTTCAAAACAAGTGGAAATGACATAGTATTTTCAGGATTAGTAACAGGTTTGTGCTTGTCAAGGTCATAAAAAGGCAGATCTGAAATCTTCAACAGTAGGCTATATATGTATATAGGATTTGGCTCACAAACAATGAAATAAAAAGCCCAGTCTTCCTAAAAGGGGAAGAAAAATGTTCATTTAAAACTTGCCACTCACTGCACATATTGCTTTCTGCACAGGACTCCAGAGCACTATGGCATTAGCATACCCCTCAGAAGAGTGCTCCGATACATCAAAAACACAGTCATGGTGTAATCACATGCTAAGTCTTCTCTCATGGCGCTTTCTGAACAAGCAAGCAGTTCTTTTAGTATGCTTCTTTGTCTCTTCTATTTCTTTAAAATTGGATAATTTTGGTGGCAATGCTTGATTAAAATATTGCTAGTCTGAATCAACAGTTCATGCAAATCCTAGCATGCTGCCCTGTATCCAGTGGTTACACAATGCATTGGCTCTGTGAACAGGACAAACATACACGCACAATATGCACACACGCGTACACACTTTGCCAGAGGAACAATGCTGACGTGGAGGGTGGATGAAGCACTTGTGCAGTTATGCCGGATGACCTCAAAAAGACGCAGTCCATTAATCCACGACTGCTTTTTGTACAGATCTGTGTTCCAGAGTGGATTATCTGGGGTAGAGGATACCCCACGGTTGCAGTCCATAAACCTCAGGCTTAACAGAATCTGCACTGAACCACAGCAAGTCACACTTTCACAATAGCACTGGCAAAAAAAATACTCCCCCCCCCCAAAAAAAAAACAACCATAAAAACAAATAATGGATAAAACTGTTAAAAGGATCAATACATTATTGCAGAACATACATTATTAACAAGTCACTTTGCCCAACACCTACACAAACATGCATCTATGATGGTTAGGCGTTGCCTCCAAACACAGATATCCATGTTGAAGTACTCCTATTATTTTTCTGCTAATTGCACAAGGTGTCCAGCCATCATTCTCCAGGCTTCCGACTCACCTCTTCCAAAGCAGGACCCCCACTTTTCACAAACGCCCCAACCAAATCCACCAAATTTAAAAGAAACCCTGTAAACAAAAGCAGCAAATAATGCATTGTAGGGAAAAATCTTTGGAATCTGCAACGAGGGGGCAGAGAAAGAACTGGCTGGCGATCCCAGAACTCTGGCTATAGGCTGCGATAGGCAGTGGGTTTCATGTGACTCGGGTGATGAAGCACAGCAGAGGTACAACAGGCTCCAGACACAATCCTGGATTGCTTTTTATTTAGGAAGGGGCAGGAGTAGTGGGTTGGTAAGCTATAATTACTGGAGGACGCAGGGCAGGTGGCAGGTGTCCCCAGCTTTGGGGCAGACTCTGGTGTGTGCAGCTTTCCAGTTCAGCACTCAGAGACAGTTCTCACTCCACCTCCCGGTGTACGTCCGAGGCATCGGCTCGGCAGATAGGACAAGTGCGATTGGTCTGAAAGCCAAACAACACTCAGTGTAAAGACAAGGTCTTTTAAGCAAAGTGCTAAAAAAATGTGCTTTTAAAAAAAGGTTTAAGCAGACATCCACTTACCTTTAACCACTTATCCACACACTTGGCGTGGAATTCGTGGTTACACGGTAATACCCGAAGTAGCTGCCTACACTCAAAGTCACTAAAGCACACAACACACCTGAGGGGATGGAAGGGACTGGTTAGTATTATGTAGCCAATCTGCACTTACTGAATCCTACTGATAAGTGGGAGATGATCTTACAGCGTTTGTTCAGATAGATGATTCTCTGAGTTGAATCTATAGGACGGAAGTTGCTCTATATCTGCTTTTGTGAGTCCTCGTGGTTTTGCTTCACCCAACCTCTCTGCCAGATTCAGTAATGCCTAAAAAGAGAGAGAGAGGGAAATTATGTTGATGTTTTTGGTATTCCTTCTAGGTTTTTGATTCACATATAGAAATGAGAATTTTATTTTATGCCAGCACTTGTACATGAAGTCAGAATTGAAGAACAATGCACTTGTACTACTGCAACCCTTTGGCTGCAGTAGTACCGTCAATTCAGTGTGGAAACAAGTTTACATGTGACCTAAATTTGTGTTTTCCGGTGATTAACAAATTCACTAACTTCATAGTTCTCCATCTCCACATCATCCACATCCAGGTCTAAACTGATGGCTGGGCCCACTGCTGTTGGAGGCACAGGAAGCATTGACCTGAGCAGACAAAGACACGGAGACAACAGGTGTAAGAAAGAATTGAACCCAAACCTCTCCTTGACAAAAGGCAGCACGTGCCCTGCATATACTAGTACGGAGTGGCAGCTACATTTATCCTCCATTTATTTTTAGACAGCAGACATTCAAAAGTCATCATCATCATCAAAATCCGCATAGTTTTAAAGAGAATATGAAACACTACACATATTCCCGTTTGAGTGCAGCTAGCCAAACAATGCAGAGCAGCTTACTGCTAAAGAGTAAGTGGGTGAACATGGACAGTATATCCTGTTTCTCAAAAGAGGCAGCTGATTTTTATTTTTAGTGTCGTTATTTTCCTCTGAGTTATCGATTTTGTCACTAGTTAGCTAACATAAACTAATGTAACTCTAATAGCCACAACCAACCACATGACGTCATGCTCCGCACTGGCAGAAGATGGCGCGCTAAACATGTTTTTAAATCTTTAAGCACTTGTTTCTGAAATTGAGAGCAGGGCTCAATGGTGCATATTAGCCTTCATATGTGTGGCATTTCATGTCCCCTTTAACCCTAATGAAGCTGCAGTCAATCATCAAGCCTATGCACTAAAGTCAGTGAAATCAGGCAGTTTCTATTAGTATATGATTAAAACTGATATATTTCATCAAGAGGTGTGCGTTTCCTACAGATACTCACAGGAAGTAAGGGAGGAAGCCTGGGTAATAAGACGGGGGAGGAGGAGGTGGGGGGAGAGGCTGCTGCAACCGGTATCTCTGTCCACTCATTCGCCGGGGCAGCATGTGTGGATATGGCTGCAGAAAGACAGATCAATGGAATATTGTCAAACAATTCAGTGTTTAAAGTTGTTTCTTTTCTTCCATTTTACATCCAAAGGACAGCAAATTCAGTTTGAATGTTTTATGGAAATGAATTTTCATGCTTTGACATTGATGTAAGGCAACATTTGAAAAAGCCTGAGCAGGATGTGACCAGCTACTCTTAAGCACAGTAATAATAGTACATTTTCTGTGTCTAATAAATAGGGAGCCAATTATTACAATTTGCATGTAATGTGCCTAAAACTGGTAATTATTCAGAGAAATTATTCTCATACTGGTCGCAAACGTGAATCACATGAATTACTGCACCGTGCAAAACTCTTGAGCTACACCCCATTTCTTTATACTTTGCTAGAAAAATGGGAAATAGATGCAGTGATTTATTAAAGCGTGCAAACATATGTGGGGGAAAAAAACCCTGTAAATTTAGCAAAAAAATTACAAAATTTTACAGTTTGTAAAATTGAAAGTCAATATTTGTTTGTAATTCCATTGCATTATATGGTGGGGTAATATCTGACAGTACTTTTCTGAATTGATAATTCCATCAGTTGACAAGATTACCAACACCACAGGCTGAAATGCTGCCCAAACCACAACAGAGCTTCCAATGTGTTTTACAGGTTGATGTAGACAATCACTGTACTGCTACTCTCCTGACCTCCACTGTACGCATTATACCAAATCTTTCAAATTTGAGTTCATCGCTCCATAAGACCTGTTGCCACTGATTTTTAGTCCAATTCTTGTGTAATTTGGCATAGCTGAGTTTTTCCTCCCCATTTCGCTTCCTTAAGAATGGTTTCTTGACAGTGCCTTCTCCCAGAGACCATTTTTGATCACGCTTATGTAACTGAAGGGCCATATGTGTCTCTCAGGTGTCTGTTCGATGCTTTTCCCTATTTCTTAAGGACACAACTTTCAGACACTGTTCAAATGCTGCAGATAGTTCTTTAGGCATGATACTTTTGATTCTTTTGTCCTCCATTTGCCCTTAATTTTTAAAGACACACTAGACAACATGTCAAGAAATGCCAAATGTTCAACTAATAGCGCTTTGTATCTTTTTGGCACAAATACCATTTTATGCCTGTCAAACTTTCTGTAATAGGCTGCTAGTAGCAAAGTAGCTAAAGATACAATTTAAAATTGGTTCTTTTCCAAGTTTTCTATTATGTGTATTGAGTCAGGTACTTTCTTTATGCTTTAAAGTTTCATAGATCAAAAAAAAAAAACAACTCATCTGAAAAAGGTCAGGTACGAGGAATGGACTGAAAATGAGTAAAAAAAAAAGAAAAAAAAGAAAAAAGGAGCAACTCTGAAAGACCTACAGAAAGTCTGACATTTGACTTAAGACATTGCACACTACTGTAGGGGAAGGGGAAACAAGAAAATACAAATTGCAAATGTGTGCAGTATTTCAGAAACTCAAAAGGGAATGTTTCGATCCAGACCGTTACATTGTAAATATAAACACAATGTTTCTGTTTTTCATATATACATGCACACATTGTAACCAGAATAAGTATTACTACTTTAGATTGAGATTTCTAACTTCAATTTCACACCTCAAAAATCTTAATTTTCTGTAAAGCTTCCAGCATACTTAAACGCATCAGTGTGTGTGCTCCAACTCAGATAAGAGCACACTGGTGTGTGGCTTAGAGACGCTTTCCAAGCTCTCTGCCCAACCCAAAACCATCAAGGCATGCCAAAAACCAGGAGATCATTCAGTGAATTCATATTGTCAAAGTGGGAAAAAAAAGATTTTCTAAACAGACCATTTGTTATGACTCAATTAGAATACATGCATATACCAACTACTGACTTTAGAAAAATAGAGATCCAGCTGTTAATCTGTTTGACTGTGTGAGTCGCAGGTTGTCTTACCACTCCAAAGGGAAGCTCCTGATGCAGAGGCTCTTGAGGAAGATACTGAAGGGGCAGAGAAGGAGGCAGCGCTGGTGGGTGATGAGAGGGAGGGTAGGAGAAGGTGCCTAATGGGTGCTGGTCCCCTCTTAGGTCAACTTCATTGTCTACCCTCTGTAGAGGCTGCCAGAGGACAGAAAAGGTCAGCATCAGGTCAAACATGCAGACTGACCAACAAGTGACAATATTCTCTCTTTTTCGACATTTTTCTTATTGAACAAATAAACAGTGCAGTACTCACCATGCGTGGGTGCTGAGGCTGTAAAGGGACAAACTGGCTCAAAGGAGTAAGGTGCGGTGGCTGGTGGGGTGGTACAGATGGGGTTGGGTGCAATACAAAATGTTCGCTGGAGATCAGGGGTGGGAAGGCTTGATAAGACACCGGTATATGCTGCATGGTACATGCCTGTATGAGCTGAGGAGAGAAAACACCACAAGAACAGACATTTAAGTCAATTTAGAATCAAACCCAGTATTTCGAAGAAGCCTGCACCTACCCAAAGCAAATTGCTCCTTATAGTCACAATAATGCAGCTATAATGAAAGCGTGTAGTGAATAGAAGCAATGTGCTGCATAAAACCACACCACTGACATTACTACCACAACACCAGAAACAAAACAAACCCCCCAAAAAACATCAAAATTACATAAGTATTCCAAAAATCTTATTTCACTGACTATGTCATTTTTATGCTAACATGAACACTAAATTACAAATCCAAGCAGCTTGTTTGCTAATTATGAACAGTGACAGATTGCATGGCTGTTATGGCGTGCTACATGGATGCCACTGACATTTGGGCTCTTCCTTTTCAAACTCACAGGAGGAGGAAGGCAGCAGAGCAGAGAGAGCTGTCCGCTGAACATTACCGAGCATGCTGGGAGCTGCTGAGTGTTGCACCCTGGAAGGGGCTGCCTGATGTGCATGGGAAATCCGTGGGTCGTCACCGTCGTAACAGTGTATGATATAGGAACCGATCCCTGGTGCATCTTTCAAGGGAACAAAGTGAGGGGAGAGCGATGAGGCAAAAAACAGATGCCTGTCTGATAAAAAACATTTATTACACATTACCCCACAACACACTTAATCTATTACTTCGGAATACATTTGGTTAGATAGCACAGCTTAACACAGTTAACAAATGTTAGAAACAAGTTACTCTTATCCTTACCTGGTCATGTAGATCCACCATGATGGGGCTCTGCTGGGGCAGGTGAGCAGCAGGGTGAAGCATGCGTGGTGCTGTGCTGGTGTGGCTGTACTGTCTGGACTCATCTAAAGGAACCTGTTGGTGGTGTTGGGAGAAAAGCAGATGATGGAAGTTCTCATCCTGGACTGGCGAGGTGTGCAGTACAGGTCTGTCTCGTCTCTCCCACTGGCGTCTTATTGGTGGGCTATATGTCCATATAGGAGAAAAAACAACAACAACAAGTGATTGCTACAAACATTGAGTACATTGCATGAAGGCATATGATCTGAAATTGTCCTGGAAACCATTTGACATGATGCAAAACTACACTCCAAAATAACTCAAAACAACAATCCCGGAAGGAAAGACAGGGTTGAGATTTTACCTTCTCCTGAGGTGCACTGGGGCGTTGCAGGGCTCTCCAAGGAACCTCCTCGGGTTTAAGGGGGCTGTTGGTGGCAGCCTATTTACTGCTATTTCCCATGGTCGCATTGGTGACGTCGTGCAGACGAGTCACGCTCTGGGAAAGGAAATTGTACAGTGGAGGCACTTGTATGTTGCCTCTGATTGTCTTAACCCTACAAGAAAAAAAACAAAACACCAACTGACAAATTAACAATCATGATTATGCTGCAGTGCTTATTGCTGTGTCTATTAACTGAGCATGCACCAATCATAAGTGAAGTTTATGGGTTTAAAAATCATAGTAACCTTTTTTTCTCCAACAGCAAAACTACTGATGAGCAAAAGTGTACAGGCACCAGTGATATTTTAGGACCCTTCATGTAAGATTCACTAAGAGTTCCAGGATCTTAATCCAAATTGGATATTATCCTATATTACCATAGGATAATATGATGATGGCATAAAAGAGGTTGATAACAGGATCACAATATTTGCACACTGTTTTCGTTAAATTAAATGTGAAACGAGCATTTTTATGAACTACCCGGTAAATCTCACCATATGAGTAACATAACAAGATATGTGACTTAAGAAAGTGTCTGTAACTTCATGTTTTACCAAGGCACAAGAGGATTTATTTGCTCCTG
Organism: Pelvicachromis taeniatus; assembly: GCA_015108175.1. NCBI lineage: Eukaryota > Metazoa > Chordata > Actinopteri > Cichliformes > Cichlidae > Pelvicachromis > Pelvicachromis taeniatus. Next base: position 98,507 of record VURO01007317.1, read on the forward strand.
GGCCCATATTTTACTGCTTTGTTTTAATGACCTCATTCAGGACTTAGAATTTATGGAAAATGAGCTAAAGTACATTTACTGCAGTTCCCTTTTATTTTAAGTGCTAAATTTAAAGGGAACGTTAACATTGCAGGGTGTTGAGCCACCACGTGCACCTTTGGTGAGCTTTCTACGAGTTCCTGAAACAGACAGATTAATGGAAAACCATTCCTCCAAAAGATATTCCCTCATTTGGTGTTTTGATGATATTAGTGAGAGGGCTGTCTAACACACATTCACTGTGTTGAGATCTAATGATTGCAAAGGCCAAAGCATATGAGTCATATAATTTTCATACTCAAACCATTCAGTGATCCTTGTGCCTATTGGATGTGGGCATTGTCAGGCTGGCAGCACAACAGCGAAGTGTTTTTCCAGCCTTTGTTAGATAAGAAAGATTGGTCCTCATATAACTAAGGCAACAAGTCTGTGTTACCTAATTAACTGAGTTTTAGGAATTTTGGTCCCATTTGATAAACAAAAATGCAAGTTGAAATGAGTAAATTCAAAAAGATGAGTTTTCATAACAGATCTGATGATTTTTCCTGTGGTGGGAGGAGACAAAAACTCTTTCTAGAAGGGTACAACAATTTTATATTAGACTCATTGTAGTGGGGGGGGGGGCGGACAAAAACAAAACAGAAACACACACCCAAGTGGGTGGTTGATATTCTGACCAAAAAAAGTTAATTTTCAGATTTAATAAAATAAGACATAAGCAACAACAACAAAACAGTATTTTACCCTCTTTTTCTCAACAATATGACTCTTCATTTTGCAAGGCTGGATAAACCTACACAACAGATTCCACCAGTTAATACCAAATGTCACGCACATGCACAATCACACACACAGTGTTGTGTGAAGAAGTGCAAAAGTAATCATTAATTTCACTGACATTTTCCTACACCGTCACATCATCCCTGATGCTAAATAAATCAGTATGTTGTCCTCTTCTATATAGGCCCAATTCACAGCAATCTTCCTCTTCATAGCCTGAATGTTTCGGATAATATGGTGATTCTTGGTTAAACTGCCTGTCAAACCAAAGAGCAAGTGCAGCTCTAATTTGATTCAGTCATATACTGGTGTCTGTTGTGAAAGAGGTTGGTCCAGCTTTTCAAAATGAAGTGGTGTGGTTCCCAAACACACACAATTATTTTTCCTCATTAATTTCCAATTTAATTACATCAGTGTATGACTTTAATCTTGGATTGTTGGCCACTTTTTTTTTTTAACATCTAGAACTGTCCTATGCTTTCACAGGCACTGCCATCTGATCAAAAAGGTTTCATCCTAGAATAAAGGTTATTATTCTGGACAACTTTATATTGATTTTCAGTGGTCCTACCTTCCAAGTGAAAAAGCAGAGCCAAAACAAAAAAAACAAAACAAACAACAACAACAACAAAAATCATACCAGCAGAATGCTCAGATCCCCTGAATGTAAGCCCCCCCTCCCTCCCTTTGATTTGCTACCAGGGTGTACACAAAAACTGACAATTTCTAGAAGTCACTTTATACATTTTAAAATTAATTATCACTTTAGCCAAAAAAGTAAAATTCTGTACAAATAGTAAATTGTACACCTCTTCTCTGAGAGGCCTCCTGTCTGATTCACTTATTGTTGTTTTCTCCAAGATGTTAAAATGGAACAAACACATGTTGTTAGTTACAGGTGCCTAACTGGAATAATTATATCCCACTGTACTGCCACTTCTAATCAGTCATTTAAAAAGTCAGGTCGATAATATACACTACACTACTTTATTCCCATTTTACTGCAATGTCTGTATTATACGTGTACATGACTTGAGTTTAAACTACAATGATGCAATATCATCAGTTAGGGAATGTGCAAGTGGCGGTGTAATTGACGCGATTACATTGTGGGTGCTGATAAACAGGGGTCGCTGCAGCGTGCATGAACAAAAACATGGAAAGCCATGTGCTCATAAGACAAAGCAACAACAAAAGATGTGGTAGGGAAGCGGGTACGCTCGCTACTGTGCAGCTTGTGAGGCCACTGCACCATAACACAATTTCACAACGACATTATGTAAAAGCTCTACACGCATTGCTGCAAGATGAAAAACAATGGTATCGGGGCAGCCACCAGTTCCTTATAACCGGGGCAAATCAGATGTCCCCTGCTGAAGGAGAACAGCTAACTTTAGACGAGCTAGGCTAACGCTTTGTCCAATACAGCAGCTGCTGCAGATAACGGTTATTAGCCAGCAAGCTATTACAAGATAGATATTATTACAACTGCACATCTAAACCCACATAACATTCTACACCACAGACAGATAAAAGTATTATTCAGCAATGAGTTTGGTCACAACACAATGCCCATATCTTACTTTTTTAGCTAGTTTGCTTGTTCGACGAGAAAGGGAGATGTCAGGTGTTTCAGCCTCCGAAATGTCGTGTCCCATCAAGTTATCCTTGCACGTAACCGCCTCTAAACGACCACAACCGCCGGCAAAACAAAAACTCAAACGTTAACGGACTTTCAGTCTTCTCTGGCCGACAGTTTTTTTTTGACACTGAGCCCGACGAAGCTGCTATTAGCTTGCTATAGTTAGCCAGCTAGCACACGCTTTTAACAACTGCATAAGGAGTCCGTCTCTCCTCAGAAGCCGCTAAAATGACCCGTCGGTTAATGGGAGAATTTACCTGAGCAGGAAATACCGTTAACTGTAACAAAGAGAACGTTAGCTACCATAAGACAGAAAACATTCCTTGGCGCGTGTATGTTCCTTGAAATGCATTGTTATGGCGAAACCACGCCTTCTTCTCCGAGCGACCAATCAGCATACAACAAACACAGACGGTAGACATCCAGACAGTCTTAGCTACAATGTATCAAAACAAGTAGCTGCGCTTCTTACTTGTAGCCTATAAACAAAACGCCGCCGAAGGGGTCGCAGGGAAAGTAGTGCAGATGATCGGAAGCATTCAATTAAGTGTTGCATTTAAGTGCAATTTTAAGGTCTTAAACTATATCTTCAAAGATTTTTTTTTACATATAGATTAACAAAAAACTATGGTGCATTCATTTCTATTTGTTAAACTACCTACCAGTAAATACAGCAACCCATTCTCGACCTCCACATGTTGCTCATTCAATAATGCATTCATAATAATCCAGCAATATTCGGTTTTTTTTTTTAAATTTATTTTACTCAAGCACTACCTTTATACGTGAAAAATACTAATTTCCATAGATCAATTTTCCAGTTTTCTCACTTTTCCTCACTTAAAAATGATTGAATATTTAGAATCAAATTACAATCAAACTTAGCCTTCTAATAGCTTTTTGTTTGTTTGTTTGTTTTTTTACTTTGTAGAGCACACTTTTTGAACTCAACAACAGCACTGTTGCACACAGTCTATTTTGATTCTCATTGGAGGCCACAGTGTCCTACTATAGACTACACAGCCGGTTATGTAATATTGCACTTGCATGATCAAGTCAGACATAATTTTATGATTTTATGTTTCTGTTGGCCACTGAATGCAGCTGCAAAATATTTTACGTGATGCTGCACTTTAAGATTACCAAGCTTAAATGGGCTCACGGGCTACCTATTAGGCCTAAATTGTCCTGTAAGATTTAATAAATAATACAAGGCGTTTTGGGTGCTTCGAGGCACAGTCCTGGAGCATTTCTCATGCATGCGAACGGTGCACCTAATGCAAAGCTGACTAGAGAGTGCGGTAGCCGTATGCAACATAGACTAAATGTAAACATTACAACATCGCACTCGGTAGCAGCAAAACAAGGAGGGGCTGGAGGTTGAGCAGGATGACAGTCCTAATAAGCCGCCTAACCATCTCCCGTAAAAAAAAAAACCCAGCGCAAATCTTCAAATTTGAAAGCAATAAGAAGAGGAGATGTGTCGTTACCTGATTGTTAATATGCAACCATCTAGTTATGACTGATATTCCCTTGTAATGTTCACATCTCGTTAGGCTAAGTGCGGCATCCTGTAGTCAGCTGTTCCCGTGTGGAACATTCCGTGGATTTCACCACTGCTGTAAAAAAAGGTGCTAAACACTACACTCTCACATTATCGACAAGTTCTGTGTATATCTTGTGCGAATTTGTGGCTTCTCATCCGTCGAGACTGATTCCGTTGGAGCCACCTTTTCGTTTTGGAAGTGGCAGTCCAGCCCCGTGTCTGTTTTGACTTTCTGCAGTTCCCTGTTACACCCCCATTTTTGCGTATTTCAAGAGCGGAGAGCACACGGCGCGCTGCCATTTTTACCGTAATAGACAGAAACAAGTGTGCCAGTGTAACTGAGAAGTTCTTAGTTTCCCTACATAAAGTGTTTTATTTACATTCTGGGATATTTGTGAAAAGGAGGATAGACATCTTCGCCATCTTCATGAAAAGTTTAATTAGTTACTTAAGATACTGTTTCAAATAAATCTGTCCTACAGTTTTTACATAACCTAAAAAATCTTCGCCTGGGGCAAGCAACATTACACAGCAAGTCCAGCATGGCCAAATTAACACTGTCAGATTTGATTTAAACACTTTTGTGTCTATATGGGTCCACACCAGAGAGTGTTAATTTTATTCTTTTTGCAAAGTACCTTAACTCTGATTTAGTGTTAAATATCAAATCTCTCTGGAGATGATAACTTAACACTTATTAATAATACTAACTAGGTGTTAAAAGTGTATATATTAACTCTCACAGAGTATTTTATTTTAACTATATAAGAGTTATCTTCCAATTTATTATAAAAGGTGTAATACTGTTTGGAAGTTTTAGAAATTCTTTAGGAAATAAACATTTTAAAAAAGAGGCAAAGTTTTTCAGAATTTTTTTTTATTTTGAACTGTGCACCACAATTTCAAAGCATTTTCTAAAACATGTAACAATATGGAACAATGTACATGGCTCTTGCTTGGGTCTGACACAGGTGAGCTGGTCAATGCAAATAACAGCATGCACATTACTCTTTTCTTCAGTACAGTATGCATGTCCTCCATTCATCACTGTGTGGGACTTTGATGTACTTCTGCTCTCCCCCATATTCCACCTTTGCAAGCATATCCTGTGTGGAGATTAAACATGTGGAGAATAAAAATTAGCTGTATAATTAATTGCAGAAATAATTTGTAGCAGAGTAAAAAAAAAAAATCATTTTTGAGCCATAACTTGTGTAAAGTATTTTCCCAAAAGACAATTCTAGATAGAAATCCACTGCCCATATTTAAAGTCAATGTTATACCCCGAAGACAGAAAATAGTTAATGCCCAAATAAATTTAAAACCATCTGCTACTGCTGTTTGCTCTTTTTTTGTGGGAGATAGCGCTACTTGAAGCCTGAAAACTATAATTTTATTGCCAAAATTTCACGATCTAAACACTGGCCATATTGAGAATACGCATAAGTAAGCACAAGTCGAACGCGGCAATGGCAGAGAACCGTGGCTAAAAACGTTTCTGGGTCACAAAATAAACTTTTAAGATATTTTCAGACAAGAATGTAGCTGTGTAAACTTATAAATATATATATATTTATAAGTTAATTTATATAAATATCTGCTCGATTTATCAAACCATCACATATTCGCAAAAGTGCTCCGATATTTTCGGAGACGTCAGCTCCACGGCTGACCAGGAGGTCGAGGCTCACTCTCTTGGGTGGCGAGAACAGCGCACGCCCGGCACATAGTTTTCAAACCCCCCACGGTCGTTCGCTACTCAGGTTATGATATATAAGTCACTTACATAACTTCTAAATTGTAATGTATGTTTTATTTCAGTGTTTGATTTGTTCCTGAGTAAATCGGTTTGGCTAAGAAGGGGATGAGCAGACTCTACTTTCTGAGGAAGCTCAGATCATTCAATGTATGTGTAGCCAGATGGGCTACTTGCCCTTTCTTCTTTTATACTCCTCCTCTCCCTCTTGCTCTCCTCTCCCCTCTCTCGCTTGCACTTCACTGCAGCTTGATTAGACTAAGTGGGAACCTGCCTGCATACTGATTGCAGGGCGGCGACAGGTGGGGGTATAAAGGAATGCCGGTTCCTTCTTGGAACATTCCTCCCATTTTCTCCGTGAGACACAGCAGTAAGTGCTGGTAGACAGCCACGGATTAATTCGAGCGCTTGCGTGACAGGTAGGTTTCTGCTTTCTTTGCTTGCTGTGGGTCGACCAGCAGTTATGCCTGGAGTTTTAGTAATGTTTTGACCGGCCTGCTGTAGCGCGGCCGTGTGTCTTTTACTCCACTATAGAACGAGGCATCCACAGTTCCTCCAGCAGTGCATATAGCTCTTCTGGCCCTGGGGTAAG
>VURO01007319.1:11061-26717 GCA_015108175.1 Pelvicachromis taeniatus
ATTCATAGTCTCCCCGGAGTACTCAACACCTAAACCTTCTCAAACTTTGTGAGGCTCCATTTTGCGTGGCCTAGACTTTCTTTTATAACTAGTATATGCAATTTTTGACAATGATTTAAAAAAAAAAAAAGTGGTTTTGGGGGGGGGGGGTTTTTTTTTTTTTTTTTTTTTTTTAAAAAGGGGGGGGGGGGGGGGGGGAATGCATTCACCTCAACATTACCATCGCCGTGTATCCAAGAGCGACTGCAGGTAGAAGTAATGTGCTGTACTGATCATTTCTTACCTATGTCTGTTTTCACTTAAGGCAGCAGCCAACAGTTGTCTTATTATAAAGTCATTTATTGAATATTTGTTCATTTATTTACTCCATCCAGGTTTTAGGATCTAATACTGGCTTAGTATTGCTCACTTTGTCCAACCCAGAGTCCCCAAACAAAATGTATTTAGTTTACAACAAATGAAAGGAGCAGATCTGAAGTTGAATTATTTTTGCTTGGTAAATGACTAACAAATGACTATACAGCCCACACAGTGATGAATGTATATTTTTTTGAATAATTACTGATATTGCAACCTAAGAAATAGTTTCTCTTCTTGCTGCTGTGAATCATACAGAGGGCGACCGTTACCGGGCTGCTGAGAATAGGCTGCCCCCCCACCACCCTTTGCAAATCCCGTCTGGTGTCTCACCTTTATGCCCTCCAATAAACAGAGCTGTCATGATTGAAATATCTGTGACACCTCCGTGTTGATTTGATCTAGACCAAATCCTTTTTGAATGATGGGATGTAGCTGCACAGGCCAGCAGACATAAATCTTTCACACGCTGGACTTGGAGTGTGCGAGCAGTGGTGCGCCTGACGTTTGAAAAACTATAGTGTTGAAATTTTCACGACTTTAAGATATAGTTTACATCCGGTGACGCCGTGCTATTGAGCACTTTTCTTTGGAGTGGCGGAACATGTATCGCCTGTGTCTTCAGTGTCAACATAACTTATGTGTGTTCAATAATATAGATCTATAGTCAGCTCCAGAGGGCTGTTATCATCTGTTGTGTGCTGTCACTGAAAGGTAATATGAGATGGCCTCTACACTTTTACCACAGCCTTGACTGACTTGACTGTTAGGCCAACAACGCCAACATAATTAAATTATCTGTAACCGCAAACAGCATCTGTTTCTGGTATTATGCCTTTGAGCTCCAGCAGGCTAACTGCCTCTTGATTGAATTAAGCACACGCGGGTATTGGTGTTACTACGAGATCCTCTTTCCTCCGTGCTGGAATGTCCGTGTCGTGCGCGACAGCTCAAGACAATCAAAGTCAATAAAAACTCTCAGTGGGTGAGAGTTATCCGTGGAATAAATGAATAAAAAAAAGAGTACCCATATCCCACTGTGAACAACCGGCAGTACAGGTGTGAAGGATTGTGTGAACCAAACATCGCTACAGCTTTGTATTTAATAAGAAGCAAATGATGACTGTTTTTTTTTTTTTACCCTCATGTCTTTCTTATGCATGTGTAAGTCAGGGAGGTCACTTGGCTTTCTGGGGTATGACATCAGACTAACCGTGACATTACCACTGACAATTTTGGTACTGAAATTTCTCCCAGTATAGACTGTCATAAGTGTCCATTGACTTCATTCGGGGCGGCGGGGGGAAGGGCGGCTTGAATTGGTATGACCACATAGTCTGAAGAGTGTGTGTGTCATTGCTTTGAATTGTTGTCTTTTTCTGCTGCGTGTAACTCGACCCCTTCATCCCCCTACTAAATATCATGCAGTGACAGTTTGATTCGGTGGCGCATTCAGTTTGTGCCATGCAGACTTGGTGAAGCGGTCGGTCTGTCTGTGTGGCGCTTTGTCATTTCAGATCCAGCTACCTGGTGTTTAACTCCCATTCAGAATCAATGAGGACTCTGGGGAGTTGAAAAGCACAGCGGTGCAAACACCAACTCCACTCCACAGTTTGAACAGTAGAGAAAGCCTGCCCCCTGGACACAATTGCTTCACATAATTGCTTGAAGACTAGGTTAGGTAAACAATGCGTTGTTGAATTACAGTCCCAGGAGAGAGGCCATCTTGGCTGATGGGACAATACCCCACTAAATTGGCCCGCCCCAACCTCAAGCACATTGGCACATATGGAGAGCAGGCCGGCAGGCTGGCATTTGTTGACTCTGCAGCGAAGTGTGACTTGGGACGCTGTAGAGGTCAAGAGGCGAGGACTCTGAACCTGGCTCTGTTTCACAGTTCAGCAGAGTTCCTCATTATTTATTCATAGCCTACATTTTCCACTGCTACCCACTTTCCTGAACTTTTCACGCGTTTGTCTTCATGATCAGTCGTGCTGCTTTGCTATAACTTTTTCATTGACCCTACACTGCTTTGCTGCTTTTCCACCTCTGTAAGGGGTTTTGATTGAGTCTATAGATAGTTACAGGTCGAACAGACATGCATCACAGCATTTACACTTCTAATTACTCTAATTAATAGTTCATGAACCATGATTTTGCAATCAGGACCCTTTGGCTTTGTAAATGTTTGATGAGCTCAGTCTTGTAGAATCAGTGAATTCCTTGAAGTCCCTTCCTAACAGTCATTTCTGTAGACTTGCTTTTAGGTAATGAAATGACATCTGATGTGTTTTTACTGTCTGGTCTAAAGCTTGCAGCTTTTTAGGTTTTCATTTTTCTTTTCAATTTTAAGTCACCCTGTTTGCAATGCTTTTGGATGTTTCTCCCATGACTTTACTGTTTGCCTCTCTGTTAAACATTTCCCTTTGAGGGAGCTTTTTGCTCATAGCATCCACAGATTACAACATCTGAAAATATGCTGAAAATATTGCCATAGTCTTTTATCAATCCACAGGTTAGTCTCCCCCCACATGTGAAGTTAGCCACTTTGTTTGCTTAGGGTTTTTTTTTTTTTTTTTACTTTTGGTTTGCAGTAAATGGAAGTTATTTTTGTTGTGTTATTCCTAGAATCTAACCAGTTTGTGCATTTTATTAAAAATGTTAGTATCAAGTATATTATGTGCTCCGAAATATACATTTATGCAGCAAAGGTTGCTTCAAACCCTTAGTTTGATAACATTTATAAGGGTGTTTTACTCCACCCTATCCTCTGGGCACACAGACACTTACTAATGTCTTTTCATAATACTCTGTGGTTCTTGGCTGTAGAGTGCTGTGCTTTCATGCCCAATGTCGCTTCATGTCGGACAGAAGAGCCGAATCCAAACACAGCTGCACCTCAGCTGGTACAGCGGCAATGTTGTGCATGTGCTGACATGAGACTCTGGTACTTTGACTGCTGCTTGTTATAGCTAGAGTCTCCTCTTTCCACTCAGACCTGTTCTGCATTTCCTAATCTGAAGAAGTCATGTGGATGGCTTTGGTTCAAATCACAGAATCACATGTATATGTCACAGCCAGACTGATGCAAAGCTTCTATCTGGGAAAGTGCAAATCTACAATTACATCTGATTTTAATTAAAAAAAACTAAACAAAACAAACTTTCCATACCTGAATGAACAACAGGTGTGTTAAAAGGCAGCCTATCATTCAGTTAGCGCCAAATCACAACAGTCGCTTCACGTTGTAGAAGAAGAAACACAACTTTATTGTCATTGCACATTGTTACAGTACAAGGCAATGAAATTTGCTCTCTGCATTTAAGCCATTCACTCAGTGAGCAGCTAACAATCCAGCGCCCATGCACGGGGGAAACGGTACTGTGCTCAAGGGTACCCGTTGGGTGGATTCAAACCCCCGACCATCTGAGCACTCTACCTACTGAGCTACCCCACCCCACATTGTAATTCATACAGTGAAAAACCCAACAATCATATGACCCCCTATGAGCAAGCACTTTGGCGACAGTGGGAAGGAAAAACTCCCCTTCAACAGGAAGAAACCTCCGGCAGGCTCATGGAGGGGCGGCCATCTGCTGTGACATTTCTTTCACTTATTATCACATTTTTTTTTTTTGTTCTTTTTTGCTCAACACGCCACTGAACATTTATAAATAAATAAAAAGTTTAGATAGCTTAATTACTTCTTAACGTATATTTGAGCAGCCAAGATATTCCTAACACTATTGCTACACAGTGAAGTCTGTAATTTGACATGATTTTCTTAAAGTACTTAAAGGATTCCTTGACCAGAATCTTTAAGCGGCGTGTTCATTCTACATTTGATATCGTACATATCACTCTTCATTCTTGAGTTATAGAGCCACAGGTGCAATAAAACCAGCAGAGTTCATGGTGAGGTCAGCACTGTGACCACAGGCAATAAAGATTAGTAATGGCTAAAAAGTAACTGAGGGCAGCAGCGAATTACATGTCTTCTGAACCCCCCCCCCCACCCCCGCTTTTCTACCACCTTCATTCATAGTCTGTACAAAAAAAATTGCATCAAAATGAATGTGATTGATATTGTCATTTCAAATTTTAAGAGAGAGATAGATTAGTTTAGTTTGGGAAATGATCAATACCAGGTGTTATTTTCCTCCAGGCTTTACTGCCAGTGATCACTTCTGTGGAAATACTGAACCTTAAATCTCACAAGAAAAACCAAAGGTTTGGAATAGACTGGCACAAAAGTCTGACCCATTCCCCCATCTCAAACAGTCGTCTTCAGTCTTTTCACTGGCTTTTCTGTGGGCTGCACCCAAGCTTGCACTTATTACAGATTCATTGAAATGTTAACTTTACTGTATTGCACTCTCCCTTTGAAGGTGGTCCATAGTCTGTGCCCTATTGAATCTGCCATTGTCTTTTTAGAGGGAGTGATGGGAAATCACTTCCACTTTTTGGTTAAGGGGGCAGCTCCATTGTCTTGTTTGTTCCCTCCCAACATATAGCAGTACTCTGATGGTACCCCCTGCCCTTTTTGTCAATTGCATGTTGGTGTGTAGCATTTTCTTCTTTGGTACCTAACAAAGGTAAGAGATTGTTATCAACCCTTTACCCCCTTTTTCCTTAAAAACCAGGTTTGTAGCTGACATCCAGTTAAATGCTTATAAAAGTTCCACCCTGTGGCGTCTTATCAACTCTGAGTTCTCATTCTCTGAGAGCTAACCTGCAAAACCTTGTCTCCACTTCCTCTTACTCAGCAGCAAGTCTCTACATGTGAAACAAAAAGGCCTTCCCCATTTCCAAGACTTTATTGTAAGACGATGCAAATTCACCTAAGCTGCTGTTAAACCCTTAATATTCGCAGAGGGAGGTCGGCAAGTGGAATTCGGCTTTGGGGTTTGAATGACTCAGTGAAAAGTAAATAATGGGCAAACATTGGCTTCCCCTTTCTGCCTAGTTTTATTTAATTCAAGTGTGTTTTTGTAGGCAGTAACTCAACCCTGCTGTCTTTTAGTAGGCTAATTAGGATACAGGCGGTGGAAAGGGTGGCTGGGCTCTCCCCAAAAGTAGCCAGATAGTCGCTTGAGGTGGTTTGGTATCTGATTAAGATGCTTCCTGGGTGTCTACTGGGAGGAGGCCCCTTGATAAATGCACGACACGGTGGAGAGATTACATCTCTCAACAGGTTTGGGAACCCCTCCATGTTCCTCCGGAAGGGCTGGAGGAAGTGGCTACAAAGAAGGCCTCTCTGGGCACGGAGGGATGGATAGATGGACCCACAACCAATATTTTTAGAAGGAAATAATTATCTTATTAAAAACACGACACATGCAAAGCAAGAACAGTGCTGTTCCTGTGTTGTTTTCATTTTAGGAGAATTAACTGGTGAAGATAAACGTTTGAGTCATAATTAAAACCTTAGATACATTGGAACACGTTATATAGTACGTGTTCCAGTATATAGACCGAGGCTAAGACATAATAACTGTCGTTATTGCATGAAATATTAAAAGTCAGCTGGAAGCAGTGTTTTTCAACACCAGTTATAGACACAAACTTGCCACTGCATCATATGCCTGCAAAAACGAGTCGATTTGGACATGTCTTGGTGTAAAATTGAGACCTTTTGCATGCAACGCTTCTCTTCAAGCTACTGCTGCCAAAGTTTGATTATAACTGATAATGGATTTTTTGGGAGCCTGATACAGATACCAGGTTTCATGGAATAAAAAAATCAGTTGCTGGGTTTAAAAACTTAAAAAAATAAAAATAAATGTACATATACAAACTATATGTTGTAATTATATTTAAATGGGAAATGATGGAGTCAATATTTCTTTAACTTTATAGCAATATATTTTAAAACCTTGACAACGCTTGGTTCTGCACCTCCAACTATGATCAGCAGTGATCCTCTGCTGCATGCGCTGCAGAAAATGCTGAAATTGTAAGCAATGGAAAATCTATGTGGCAATATGATGTCTAAAGATCTTTTTCTGCATTATTTTCTGTATTTTCTAACATAAAGACAACATTACATCTGGTTTTACAGAAGAACTGAGTTCTGGTGTACTAGGCCTCAGCTGTGCCCCACAATAAATCTACAGAGACAGGAGAGGACCAGTTTGGTGTGCGTTATCACGTCAGCTGTTATCCCACAAGACATAACAACTCTTTTGCCTGATATAAACACATGCTCACACAAGGAGAAACTCTTGTTCTCAGGGGAATTTTCTTACTTTTTTTTTTTACCACATCTTCTTTATTCTTTCTGCTCGCTCACTTGTAGCGTTTATTGTTCAAATCCTTTCACCTTGCAGTGGTGAATGAACCACAGTAGATCAGATTTCCTGTAAAGAAGTAATTTCTATCCTCCTATTGCACACCTTTTACTACAAGAACAAGGAAGGCAATTTGGACGGGACAATTTGGTCCATAATGAGATATTTTTCAGAGCTTTATGAAAACAAACGGGTCTGTAGTTAAGCGGTTTCCAGCGCTCCATTGTTTTAGTGCAGTGGCTTGTGATGGTCTGAAAGTTTTGTCCTTTGCTGAGTCACCATCCTGTTGGGGAAATAAAACCTTGAATTAGCTACAGAACAAGAGGACCCCACTTCCTCTGAAGCAAAGTTTACCCAGGCTGTTGTGTGCACAGATCTACCCCTCTCTATCTCTATCTCTCTCGCTCTCTCTCTCTCTCTGTGTTTCTGTGTGTGTGTGTCACCATGTAAGTCTTTGACGTTGTCGTGGATTTCTGCATCTCCAGCATCTCTTCTTCTTGAACCTTTTTATCTTGCATTGAAGACACAGAGGCTCATTTCACAAGTTTTTATTTCTTGCACAATGAAATTTACTTCACTCGTAGCGTCTCTTGGCCGGTGACAGCTTCTAGTTGCAAAGCTGTACTGAAGGTCTTATTAGTTTTTATAACTTGGCACATAACAGGCAGGAACTAAGGATTAATGAATTCCCCTGGACCTAATTACAAGCAGCACAAGCACTTGTTGTTTTTATTTTTTCTCTCTCAGCTAGTATATGACTTTTGAATTTCCATCACAGCATGTTTTAACTGAGTAGCACTGCTTGGGTGAAAATATGTTCCTTCCAGGTTTGCTGCTTTTGAAGATGTGCGTTCCCCACTGTAAGCCAAATTCTGCTGTAATGGAAAAAGACTTTGATGGACACACATACATATCCATGTGCACTATTTTTAATGAAAAGTGAAAATCACTCACAGAGACTACGACCTGATCTCAGGTTAAGTAAATGTAAAAGTTTTATATTTCTACAAATTAAGGTGACTTTCGGTGAACCAGAGGCGACAAAATAATAGCCACTGACTGCATATTTATTGTTTATTATAACCACATTTATTATCATCGCAAACATAATAACAATAAGGTATATCAAAAGTACTGTAAGCATGCAAACTTGTAACGAATTTAATAGAATTGGTTAAGCTCAGCCACCCTTAGAAGCATGTTATAGTTTCCATGTCTTTGAGTATACCGTATATCTTCCATTAGTAGCCCCGTCACTTATTCAAAAAATGATTCGGGCCGGTCCGGCGTTTAAAAGAGACCGGCGGTTGTTGGAGACCGGCTCTTATTCCCTTCTCAGATGGAATTGTCACGGAAGTGAGAGGGAAAGAGGACCCAGGCCCGACTCTCCTCAAGCGGAAGTAAAAGATCAGAAAATCACAGTTAGCAGGTTCGCTAGCCGTCAGTTCCAGTTCAGTGTAATAATCCCACTTCGACGATTGCCGCGTATCCAGCTTAAATGCGGCTGGTCATAGATGACGGCTGATTGGAAACAGCTGGCCGGTCTGTAAACGCCGATCTCCAATGACCCACCACCTTTTCCGTACGCTACTACTGTTTTCATACCATCTGGGCTACCGCCCTCCTGCAGTAAATCATACGGCAAATATCTTTTTGTGTCAAAAATGCTTTGTCATCGGATGCTATCGAGGAAGGAAGAATGTCAAAACGTCCATTCTGTCTGAGAAGGGAATAAGAGCCGGTCTCCAACAACCGCCGGCCCCCTTTTAAACGCCGGGCCGTCCGAATAATTTTTTGAATAAACGCCGGGGCTACTATTGGAAGATTCACGGTAATAGCCTTACATTATACACTCATCTGTATGTAAATACATGTAGCAGTGAAAGTCATAGTATTGATAAGCAAAGAATGTGAGCCCTTTAGGTGGCGGAGAGTTTCACTAGATTAGAATCACAGCTTCTTGCTGGAAGCTATCACCACTGAGCCCTCTAATTATTTTCAAGTACACTTCTCTTGAAGTTGTTCCAGATCACCCTCTGAAAGAAGCTGAGAAAAAGTTTTTAGATTTTATCTTTTTTCTTGTGGTGTATTGCCAACTAACCCCCCACCCTGCACCCCCCCCCCCACACACACGAGCCTAAATATGAGAAAGGCTTCTTAACCACCATGCTGACTAAAGTAGCTAAGCATCTATCATGTGCCCTGAGGCTCGACAGGGTGTACCTGACAGGCCTATTCAAACTGGAGGTCGGCCTTGTAACACAGTTGGTAGGGCAAGGAAATGTTTGCGGTTTTAAGCCAAAGCGGTTGTATATAATCTTCTCTCCACCCAAACCATCTGTTGAGTCCATGGAAAGAGAACTCATCTAAATAAATAGTCTGCTTAAAAAGTTTATTTACTCTGGACTGTTACAGCCTCTCAGTCAGAGATGACATAGTCAGAGAATATAAATGCATTAGAAAAAAACCACATTTGAAAACCCAACCCACTGTTACTTTCTGACATGGTGGATGACCGAGTCAGCCCATGTTCTCAGTTAAGACCACAATTCACAGCAAGTAGCTGGTGACCACCAGCTGTGCCTTTGCAGTACCACATCAGTAAGGACCGAGTTGCAGGAAGAGCAGCTGTGGAGTGTCACTTTTTTAAAAAGAATCTGTGCACATAATTTGATTTTACACTTATAGGTCAGTTTTAGATATTTGTCTTGATCTCTTTTCATGTCCACGAGAGGTAAACGTATTGGATTTTCTAATCTAAATTAAAAATCTTGGTTGCCCTTGATGTTCTTTCTATAAACGTCAGATATGGTAAAGGCCTCACTTTTTTGTTCTTCGTCATGCAGACAGCATCTCAAGCCAAGTCAGGCAATTATTCCTTTAAGGGGGGGTAATTAAATGGTTCTTCCCCTGAACTAAGGGCTTGAGTGATTTATGTGGACTGTGAACACATTGAGGATGTTCTTTAAACTGTGTCATGATGAAGAGCCTCTGTGTTTCCTACCAGGCTCCACCTGCTGAGGCTCTGTTATGACCCTGTCATGGGTACAAGGGGAGGAGATGGGAGCACACGGTCAGATTCTCGGGCACAGACGTCAGACTTGCCTGCAGGCACATGGTTAACCTCAGTGTGTTGATTCAACTGAGCTTTCCCAGTGCAGGGATAATGGAAAACAAAATTTAAGAGTGATAACAGTAGAACCAAAGTGGAGTTTTTATTTAGTTTCTATTTGTTTACTGGAATGAACTGACCTGGCAGGCGAGGATTAGGGCCCAATCCCCTCTGGCTGCAGTCGCTCAGCACTGTTGTTACACCCGTTGTAATATTCTTGTAATATCTCATACCCAAGTGACATCCAACAGATACTTTTAATTCCATTATCAGGACTCATGAATCATCAGATATGCTTCAAAAGTTGTTGATTTTTCTCCAAAAGAAGAATTAAGAAGTTAAACTTAACGATTAATGAGTTTGCCTCATCCCACCAGAACACTGAAAACATGCCAATTAGATTAATAATTCATGAATACAGTAATAATCTAATAAAGGTGCAGCTGTAAAGAGTTGTGAACTGTGCACATGCACTTGTGCAAAAAAAAAGAAAAGAAAAAAGAATTGGCTCATGTGTTTCACGGCTCAACTATGAGGAGCAACATTTGCAAATTTATTATAAATATGATTATATACTATTTTTATTTTCTCAAGGACAGCAGGCATTGTCGGTAATTGCCCATCTTGCTCTTGTTCTGCCTCCTGGGTAGGAATTAAGCAGACGAAAGAGTGATGCGACTACTTTAAAAATCCAAGCAAAAGAAATATTTGTATTATTAGATTCTTATTCATGCAAAGATTGCGTTGTTGCACATTTTATGAAGAAGTATAGCTTTACTGCAAACTGTCACAAAGGTCACAGGGAGTGATGTAATCACCCCGGTGAAAGCTGGGTCTTAAATGATCCTTATTCTGCTCTTTTTTTCCCCCTCGAAAGGTCAGCGGGCTTGTGCTGACCTGTCCATTATGACAGTGATGAGTCACACACAGAACAGGCAGCAGTTAGTTTCACTGGCTTCTCTCATATACCTGACGGGTTCACTTTGCTGATTAACCACCACTGCTCCCTGTGTTTTCCTAAGAACACACAGGGCCCCTTGCCTATAATTACCTTTTATTATAGTAGGAAATAGATCCCTCACATCTGCTTCCAATGAATGGGCAGGTTAGCCTTCCTGCTTTCTTGTATTATTGCTTAAAGTCCTGGCAAACAGATGTCTTTGTAGGTGTGAGCGTGCAGTCAAATTAGGGCCTGTTGTTGAATTATGAGGACAGGTGAAATTCATCTGTCAACCATTAAAAGGCAGATACTCCCAGACTTTGTTTACGGTAGTCACATGTTGGCCTTCGGGTTTGTTGTCTGGCTGGAAGATGGCCCAAAACATCTTTAAGTCTTTGATATATATTCAAGCCTTCTGCAGCACCGATTTCAAACACAACACTCTGAGTTGGAGCTAAATCACAAACGGGTGCAGGTGTTGTGAAAGGTGAAGCGGTGTCAGCTCCAAATGGCCATCATTTAGGATTGTAGCCCATGTGATATAGTCTCCATGCACAGTAAACAATGAGTTGTTGTGGGAAAGTGGGGTGTTTTTAAAGTTCAGTCCTAGTTAATAATACATCAAGAGCACAAAGGTATTACGGTACTTAATATTTTGCCACTAATGTAGAAACAAACCGAAAGGGATTATGGTTTGAGGTGTGGCACAAGTACTCAAGGATTTATCAACTATTCCACTTTTTCAGGTTAACGTCTGACCTGCTGGCTGACGATGGCAGAAGCTTTTATGAAGCACAGGACCTGGATTTAAAAGATTTTGCCCTGGAAGGTCATGGCTAGAAATAATGACCTCAATACGTTTTTTGCTCCAATTAGTGAATCAAAAATGGAATTTATTACTCATTATTGCGCAAAATTCCATGTTGCAATATGCAACACATAGTCAGTCTTTATAGCTGACTAAGTTTTTTGCTGTTTTGCTGACTAATGCCATTTGTTCTGAGTGAAAGACTTAAAAGGATACAAATATAACTTAGAGCTAAGATCAGCATAAAACATCAGCTTAAAAATTGACGCTGATTTGCGATATCACCATAAGTGAACCACTGCCTACATTGCCTAATGTTACATTTTTTTTTAGCAAACACCATTCGTGACTTTTGCGTTTTACCTTAACAACACAGTTTAAACTGAACGCACAGGCTGTTTATGTTCTTATGCTATGGGGATATTTTCTGCGCAGAGTACAAACTTGCTGTTGCTGTTTTTGTCTGTTTACACTGTAGTTACTTCTACATTTAGATATTGTCCCGCTGCGAACATGCAGGCACTTTATTTTTGGCTCTATCTTGTGGAGGAAGGGTAGGTGAAGTAAAGGAAGTGTTTAATTTAGCTCAGGGATTTTATCTGGATCTCTGAGCGTAAGATCCAGCAGGCGTGGTTCTTTCTGGGGGAATTCCTTCCTCCAAGTTCATCAGGGAAAACGGGATAGCAGTATCACGCTCAGTATCTTTACAATTATACGTTTTTACTTGTTTACTTTTTTTCTGCTCTCTGTGCATGCGGTTTGGCAGATGTGTTTGAAATTTTGACATTTAGTGACTAATTTTATTCATTTGTTTGCGTTTGAGAGGGACTCCTTTACTTATGTCCGTTTATCGTGCCAGCTCGACTCACATCAGTACCTGCTTTTCATCTTTGCGTGATTGACGGTTGACTGATCACTCCAGGGATAAAGTCTAGACAGGAACATTCCCAGTCTAGGTGCATTCATATACTGATGCTTTCATTGCTGATACAGTCAGCAACAAAATACAGAATGTCACAGATTTTAAGCATGACTCATACTGAAAGGTTTTACCTGCGGTTAAACAGGATAAGTAGTCTGAGATAGGAAAACCCATTAAAGGCAAGAACACAATACGGTAATAATTACTTCATATTGCCACCGCCGCTCATGTAAAATCCATAAAGGCAACGGATAAAATGAAGAATATGTATAAGTTTTGTTTTTGTGAATGCAAATGTTGCAAGAAAACTCGAAAAGATCTCAAGAGGCTCTAGTTGAGGCCCTTGTTGACCTTGAACAAAAGTAATGACTGGACTACTGTTTATCTCCTGTCCAACAGCTTTTCCCCAGGCCTCATTCATAACCATATCTTCATCCTGCACTCTCTCCGTTTGCTTATCCAAAGTCTGCACTGAGCCTTACTAAGGTTTGCGCTGGCATGGATTTCCATACTTGTTGCTAAAGCTGGATGCACTGAAACATTATAAGGAACTTCTTTTGTAAGCGCTCAACTTTTAGTTAGTTTGAGCCAGTAGCTTTTTAGTCAGTTAATTCACACCATTAACAAGGGAACTGCTAAATCAGAATAGCATTAGAATATATTTTTTATGGGTTTTTAAAGATCTAGAGGACCTCAAAAAGATAGACAAAATACATTAAAATAAAATAATACAAAAAGGAGACATAAGACCATTACAAATGTTTAACCAGAGCAAGCTAAGTAAACTAATCCTATTTATATGGTTGGGTCTTTCTTTCCGGCCAAAACTGAAGCTCTTTACACCTGGACAAATCCAAGGAGTCTCTGGGATCCCCCTGATCCTTCTTCTTGAACCATCCTTCAGGAGATAAGCTGTTTTTTTTTTGCAAGTGTCCTGCCCCTTGATCCTTTGTCAAGGATTGACAGAGGGAATTTGAATCCAGAGAATAAAGCTATGATTGAAGATAGTGAAGGCCAGTCAGGCTGAAGGCGTTTTATGCTGTGGGTAGTGGGTAGCTGATTCCCTTTCTCAGGCCAATTGCAATAACTGGCTTTAGGAATGTTCACATTTCTTCGCTTTACGCCGTGGTTAAAGAAGTGAAGATTAAGATTTGCCTCTATCCTTGGGTTGTGGGAAATAAATGACTTCCTTCATCAGACAAAGAGACAACCTGTGGGAAAGTCCCTTGTTAGACTGAAGCTTAAGGGCCACATCTCTGCTAGGCAAGCCGTGGGTGGATTTGCCTTAAAACATTCATGCCTATTTTTGGTCATTCTGCACACTGTCGAAACAAACAAACAAAAAAAAAAACTAAATCACTTTGTTCTACGCAGAGAAAAGGGAAAGGGAAACAGAGCCGCTGTCTCTTGCCTTCTAACTGAATCACTGTGAGAAGCTTACAAATTTAAAGAGATCTTCAGTCAGTTTTCATGTGCTCTGCAGATGTGGGTGTGCCACTTTGCTAAGCAATAGTTGGCTGTGCCGTCTACCTCTCACAGGGTTCTCTCAAACATGGCTTTCTTCTGTGTTTATTGGTTGCTTTCCAGCCCTAACCTCAGATGGGAGCGTAAGGGGCTTGCCAACTTCTGCAGCAGACTGCCTACTGTAGTACCCAACCTCTCTGATGATCGATCAGTTTTACATAAGCATGAGTCTTTAACAGAAGCTTCTTTAAAGTTGCTGGCCAAATAAAATTCAGGAAAGTAAGCACAACTTGGATATCCTGAACATTTCCGTATGCAGCTAGCTCTGCAAAACATGGAGTGACTAGCAATTTTTTACTTGAAGCATAAACATTACTTTGTTTTATCTAATCACTAACTCCACTTCTAATTGTTATTTTTGATGCAATTAACATCTAAAACATTAATGTGATGGAAACAACAAGAAACAGCTCAACGATCTGAAGATGCCCCTTACACCCTGTTCTCCAGCGGTCCTGCAGGGCCTGTGGAGGGGGGTGTAATAACACCTGCAGCTACGCAGCTCCTGAGGTATTTTTATCCCCCCCGGAATTCCACTTCTGTTCTCAGCGTGGATCTCCTGTCTATGGGAACTCACTCAGTAGTGATCCTTGACATAGATTTAAACACCTACCTCACCAGTTTTCATTCACTCTTGCCGACATAGCTCATTGATCGATGTAGGCACACACTTCCAGCTTTGAGAATTACTAGTTGCATTAACAAGCAGATTTTTTTTTTTTTTGTCAGGGTGATGTTAGTCATCATCAGCAGCTGCTGTTTCAAAAAGTAGCGAAATTGAATTTTTAACCTTCACCACATCTCCCAAGAGACAAGAGCTGTGTGCTCTTCACGCTGGTGTTTTGAACCAGATCCAGCCAAACAAGAGCAGATGACTTGGAAAATATGCTGACATTTGGAACAGAAATGACAGCAACATAAATGGCTTTGGTGCTGTGGTACTACTTTATAGCGCTGTTCTATCAAAACATACTGTATGCAAATGGCAACAGCTGAGAGGATTCATAGTAGAGGTATTTGTGATGGCTCTCTACTTGAGTTAATGTTCATGCGATGGAGCGAGCAGTGAAGGAAAGTCAAGCACAGGTTAAAGTCCAAACAAATGGTTTCGTATATTTAACCTCAAAAACAAACTTGATTAAATTGTACAGAAAAGTCTAAATCTTGGGCACATAAAAGAGGTCAAAGTAACAAAACACTATTAAATAGTTGACAACAAACAACACTGGTAACTCAAACTGACTTACCTAAACAAGACAAAGGGAAAACTTAAATAGTGGCTGATCAGCCCACAAAACCACAAAAAAGGGGTAAAACACACAAAAAAACCTAACTGAAACTGATGTAACACATTCCAGCCCCCCCCCCATGATCCAGCATTATGGTATGGGCCAATTTGTCATTCTCCATATAGGCCTGCTCCGCCCCTTTTCCACCTCTTAGCCTATCAACCAAGGGACCGGAGCAGCAGCAACTGAGGTAACTCATAAAACAGATTAAATCATACATAACAGTGTAAACTCAAATGTGCGCACTTATTTTAGAATACAGTGTTATGTGAGTATGTAAATTTATTCTAAACCAAACCAATTTTTTATTATCCTGTAAATTAAATCCTGTATCTAAAAAATGTAAGTGTATGCATAAGCCTCTACACTGATGTTTGAATTCAATTCAATTTTATTTATATAGCGCCAAATCAC